>CAVNZL010000043.1:360000-647500 GCA_963693355.1 Pontia daplidice | reverse complement strand
TTTTATTTTATTTTAAATCTGATAAATAATTAATAGGAATCTCTAAGGTTTTTTATATAAAACTTAACTAAAAGTGATTTTTGGTCAATCAAATGAAAATCAATTTCTCTTAATTCAAATAAATTTGCAAGACCAATTTTTAACTGTAGATAATAATATATTTCTATTCATATTTGTACATGGATTTATAACAAAGTTTGTAAAACATATTATTCTATAAAAAAAACATTTGCTTTGTTTTTATTACTATAGGTAATAGATAGCAGGTATAAGTAGTGCAAAGAAATTATACTATTATACATTGCTAGTGTTTAGTGTTCTAAAATAAAAATATGCTTTCTGTAACAATTATTAAGAGTCATATATTTTATGTATATTGGTGTAAGAATTGGTGTATATGAAACTGAATTGTTATTATTACATATAATAATATTATTTTCTCAATATAGCATCTTAAGAGCTTTAAGAAAATTCATCACAGTTCTCTTTAATTTGGAAAGCCGAAAAGAAATATTAGAAAATTTTGCTAGTACTATCCCTGTTCTTACGAGGTTGGTTGCATTAATATAGCAGTAGCTAGAATTGAGAAAATAAACTTATTAAAGACCCATATGACTCAAAATTACCTATTAATGTATATATAGTTATAGTGTTTAGAATTTTTTATTTGGTAATTCTGTTGTTGATAATATGTTGATAACAGTTAAAAGTATAAATTCAGAGGAATTAAAACAATTGTGGATTTACAGAACAATGTCTGGGTCAGTGCGGTATTGCAACCGTTGTGTTCTTGTGAAACCAGACCGTGCCCACCACTGCAGTATATGTGCTCGATGTGTACTAAAGATGGACCACCACTGTCCGTGGGTGAACAATTGTGTCTGTTTCCACAACTACAAGTTCTTCATGTTATTCCTTGGATATGCATTGCTGTATTGTATATTCATTATGTCAACGTGTTTGCCATACTTCATCAGGTTTTGGAAGGTAAGATTTTTTAAAATTAGATGTTAATTTAAAGTTTAATTAACCCAAATTGCACTTAGTTAGCAGATTTTGGTGAGAGTCACTACATTGTTTTGTAATCTATTCAAATCTTCTTATATTTACAAAATTCTCCTTACTTATTGTGATTTATGTAATATGTTAGCCAAATAACTAAATTTATTTTTAATGAGTATGTAAATAATACATAAAAATATATTATTATAATATGTTTCGATCTCAGAAGGAATGACATGACATGTCTTCAAGGTGGATTAAAGATAAAATAATGATGGTTACCATGGCTTATGGTTATTTTCAAAACATGCTTATATGATAAGTTCAAATTATTATCAGGGTCTAAAAATTATAATCAGTTAATACTAAAATATTATATTTTGTTATGTAATTAACAGTATCTACGGAATGTTATAATTGCACTATTTATAAATATTACAGATGTATCAAGAATACAAGCATGCTCACTGCGATCGTTTTATTGACAACGGTTCATATACTAAACAATGCATGGAAATACTTGATGTAACTCCCTTTATAACTTGCTCGAATCATCAGTAAACATTAGATAGCTGTAGTTCAAAATGTCATTCTTATCATTCATATATTGCTTAGATTACCATTTATAATTCGTTAATATAAAAGGTTTGAAAGACGGATCAATTTTCCAAATATTTACTAGATTTAGTAATTTAAATATATACATACGTTATGCCGACAGACTGACCGTAAGCTTGTCTTATTACAATTTGTATGTTTTACACTGTACAAAGCTATATTTCAGAACAATCTCTTTTTGTGATTGCGTACTTAGGTGTCTTACAAATCTAACGAAAATTAACATTAACAAATTCTGAATTCTATTTAAACATTTACTACGTCGACCTCTTTCTTATCAGTCATTTTGTAATTTATCAGTTTTGAAAATCGAACTCTATTATAGCAAGTAGATACATAGTTTTGTAATATCATTTAGATAACATTTCGTTATTCATTAGCTAAATATGGGAAGGTATGTTCCACATTGTTTCCGGCAAATCGCAGTGGGGATGGCTTTATTTATAAATGTATGTGTAAGCAATGTGGAATATATTTATCTTAACCGGCTTTGATAAGTTGATAAGTAGGCTATTTATCATTGTAATTGATGACGTCTAATTAATATTGAGAATGAGGCTTTAGCACTAACTGTAACAATGGTTTGCTAACTTTAACAAACGTTTTTCATAAAAAAATTACTGTAAAAGTATGTACTGAAGCCTCTGAAGTGTGATTATAAGCTGTCATTATTAAAGTATTGAACTGATTTGGATATATTACAACGATGAAGAACTGAAAGTACAGAAGGCGATCATAACTTATTAGAATAAGGATAATCTTAAACGCCTAATTTTGGAATTGATAAAAATCATAAGTCAAATATCAAGATTATCAATTATTAACGTCTAATACTGATAACTTTGTGAAGTTTTGCAGGAAAAAAAACTTTTAAATTTAATAAATTCTCATATCAAATTTTAGTCTTAATGTATAACATTTTCACTAAATCGAAATACTACAATACAACATCTGTAACTACAAGAGTCAGCTTTTTTCAAGGGAAACAAAATCTATTCGAGTTTACATTGTTTGAAGTTCGATTTTAAGAGTCTATACTGTTTATCATTAACACATCAATAAATGTACTGCAATAGGTATCTATAACAAAATCCGGATAATATTAATTGTGTATTGTTTTATGTCCAGGGTGATTTTGGTGCAGCCGGCAGTTCGGGTCGCTACCACATTGTGTTCGCATTCTTTGTCGCTCTAATGTTTGCGGTTTCCCTTGGGTCGCTGTTCGGCTACCATTGCTATCTCGTGTCGCATAATAGGACTACGTTAGGTGAGTAATTGTTGAGTCCAAAAGGGAAAAATGTTATTAATATATATTTAATCTCAATGCTGGGGACGGGAATAGTTTAATTTTTTTATTTTATTATTTGCTCTGCTCTGAGTAGTGAAATAAAAACTAAAATCTAAATGTGACTGGACATACTATGGTATGGACTGTCTAACAGGAATAATTCAATTAGCATCAGTAGTTCCTGAGATTAATTCAACCTAACAAAAGCAAACCTTAGTCTTATTGGTTTGAGTAAGTAAATGATTTTTATTGATTTTTTTTGTGGAACATTGACACATATAATCTATAGATTACACGAGGAAACAAAACTTGATTGAAACTCATACATTTTATTAGATTATTTGAAATATCACAATTCCGATTACAAAATTTTTCACAATTCCGCTTATCAGGATTATATAAGTATTTCTGTTATATTTTTCTCATAAACCCGAGACATTCTGCTGATAGCTAGTGATTTTCCTACAGGCAAGGAAATTCAATGGCTAACAACGTCTCTCTGGGCCCTGGGGAAATAATGATTTTACCTGTGATACGCTATTTATAATGACGGAGTATATCTGAAAGAATGCGATCATAAAAGTTGAAATCTCATATAAAATATTTAAAGTAGTATTTGCTTTCAGATATGCTTGTGTCATACAACCGGTCAGGGAGTCCGACGGGACAGATAGTTAACTCTATGCTATTAAATATGTTTAATGGTAACACTTACATTGCGTAGTTAACAGTACTCTGTCGTAGTGTAAATTGATAATAATATTTGTTTGGATCGTAGTGTTAGTGTATTTTTGTCGGATACTTCATTTATCGAGCGGCTATGTACTGTTTATGTATCTCAGGTTTACGACGTGCAAGGGGCTGAAATAGTTAAAAATATATATTTAACTGAATTGAAATAGGCAAACTTAATCATAATGTCAAGTATTCTAATTGATCATGCAAATATCTGTAGTTCTGTCATTTCATTCCGCGCCAAAATGTCGTCGGATAGCCTGTATGTTTTGTTATCAATAGTTCTAAGTAGGTTTTAGTTACTTTTTCATATTTAGGAAAGGAATTCTTTGAATTCCTGATATTTTTGTTTCCGAAGATCTGTTTATCGCTCAAGAGTTATCTGCGGCATACATATACCGTTGCATGGACTCTATGCCCAGCCAGATTATTTAAATAAGCATAAAATTCTGTGATGTTTGTGGAAGATAAAATTAATTGAATATTTCAGAGGCCTTCCGCGCTCCAATGTTCCGCGGTGGGGCCGACAAGAACGGCTTCTCAATCGGAGCCTACAACAACTTCAAAGAGGTTTTTGGTAACAGCCCGAACCTTTGGTTCCTGCCTGTATTTACGAGGTACATATTTTCTAATAACTATATATTTTTTTACTGCATTTCTATTTCAGATACAAGTAGTCTTCCGGTTTCGATAAATTATGTTTTGCATTGATGAATATAAGACGGTTCCAAGTTTCCGAACATAACATAGTTATTTTTTATAAAGAAAATGACCCTAGTACTTATCTTTGTAAAATTTGTTGAATGTTTTATACATTTACATTACGTCAGTTCCTCCTCAAAGAAAGTATATGTCTGAATTGGAATTTAATGATGCAATTTGGTAAAGAGGACTGGGTATTTTACGAAAAAAGCAATGGAAAAAGAAAATTCTATGGTGGACTGTTATAAAATTATTTCATCTACATTAAATAAATAAAATAAATTGACTCCCAAAATTCGAACTCCGGACCTGAAAATCATTGTTTAGGGATTATATTATAATTTAGGTGTGTTGCAACATAGTATTGCTTAGATTTAGATGTTTTGCTATGCCAGTGTGTTTGTGTGGTGTCTATATATAGTATAGTCATATATTCTTATAAGATATTTGATTTATTAAATTAAAAAACACTCAATCTTGTATTGGTTTGTTTCATTGATATTTTTAGACATGTAATTGAAATTTCTAGACTTATTAGGATTTTATTCTAAATTTAAATCCAGACTAAAAGTTACTCGTGTCAAAATTCGTGTTATAGCTGCTAATAGTTTATATCCCTTAAAAATTCAACCATCAATGAAATTTCGCACTCCTACTACGCTGTTTCGTTTTCGTACCGTTAATTCCCTTATATCCATCGTAATTTTTCCAGAAAATGAACTGATAAATAATTGAAAATCACTTTTGATTTGATTTTCACTGAAAAATAGCTTGTATATTTAATAACTATTGATGTTAGGGTTGCATGTTGTGTGGAAAAGAAGTGAATGACTTAAAATGTTTGTCCTTGGCTACGAACGCATAAACCATTTACTAATAAAATATTTTATGTATGTATTTTATTGGCATAAAAACATTTATTTATTTAATATTTTAACTTTTTATCACAATAACATACCTACACAAGTGAAGTTTTATGAAATGGAAAGGTGTTTGCCTGAGAGCATTTTGCACGTCTGGGGAATTGTAAATTAACATACTAATACGCGAATAAAATTTTCATATTGCATAAGCTATAGTAGATTGTTTTACTGATTTATGTCCTTGAATACCGTCTCAGAACACATTAAGGCTTAGGCCGCACTACGGATAGAAGTGCAGTTTTTATCCCGTAACGTAACCAAATAAAAGTCTTATGGCTTTTACTCTTAGATAATTCACTGACGTCACTGGCATGTGCTTCTTTGCACTTTTAATGCATTTTAGGTTATTTCAATAATAAGTTTCGCCCTCTAACCGCTGTGGGCTAATCTCAAGCGGTTTCACTGTCTACCGCTCGTACTGCAGCCTAAGCCTTAGTGTATATGCAATAAAAGCTCAAATTCCATCCAGCCTGGGTGACGGCTGCGAATACCCGGTGCGCCGCGAGCACCAGCTACAAACTTTCACGACTGCGCCGGACGGGCTCGGGTACGAATCTATGGGCACCACGCGCTCAAGGTCAGATCGCACGCACATACCTTGAGAATAAAACCTCTATGACTTTCGCGTTTAATCATATCCCCATGGTTTGAATCGACCTTTTCAAACATTAAGGCCGTCATGCAAGGTGCATATTCTGGTGCGATTTCATATATAACTTTAATGCGTTTGGCTTTTCCGTAATCTGCATATGCAGAATAGGCGCGGAATGATTTTGAATTTACAATAAATCCTTAAAATAAATTCACAAAGAAACAATAGATATGAGATAGGAATTCATATCAATTTAAACTATACATTGGTTTATCTTAGGATGTAACTGGTGGATTAACCTTACGTTGGCGGCCAAGCCTTAAACCATCACTTATTTACTTTTATTTAGATTACAATAATACAATCCTGTATTAACTTTTTCTATTTTTTTTCTTTCTGAAGGTTGTATTTTTTTACAATGGGGATATAATTACATTAATCAAATATACGCCTTCCGATTTATGTTTACATATTTTGTCTTGTATATTGTTTTTGTTTCGAAAGTCATAGCCAATCAAAAATCGTTATAGTTAATTATTTTTTGAGTTGCTTATACACATTTATGAATGAACATTAATTATTAATGTTCATAAATATGTATAAGCGTAATTTGTAGTTTTAATGTAACGCTACCGTGACCGATGTACTTTTGAAAGTAGACATTTATACACAGCTTAATCCGTAAATACTAAACGACTCTGATCGTACTCTTTTGTCCTTTTCTGTCCAAATACCTTTAACGCTATATCGAATAGAGACAGTCGAATATTTCGAGTTGAAACGGTTTTTTTAGAGCTATTTATTTTTTATGAAATAATGTAGTTGAAGTTTAGTACTTTTGTACGCAAATAGGCAAATGTATTGGAATATTCGGTGCTAAAATATAACAGTAAATTCTAATAGTTTTTTACTCTATATAACAATTATTTTGTCTAACTCATTTCTAAACCAAGCCCAAGCTGGATATGAACCCATAAATTTTAAAAATATTGTGGTTTTAGTCTAGCCTAAGGTTTTATACTCAAGATATGTGAGCGTCGGACGTCATTGAACGAATAAACCCAAACTATAATTCCATCGCTTACGCATTTATTTTAGAGCTATATACAACACACACAAGACTGATTCTATAATGTTAAACTGTATAGTGTATTTTGTAAGTATTTTTGTGCACAATAAAATGTTTTGTTCATTATTTTTGTTTCTTTTATTTATTTTCGCCAGTACACGTTTTCAGGTGACTTAACAAAATTTGGATTACAAACTAATGAAGTTTTTACGTGCTCCATGTTAATGTTGTACCGAATCTTCTAATAAGTCATCTGATATAAATGCAATTAAAGCAATAGTCGCTTCAAAAGCATAGCAAGCAAACGGATGCAAGAGATTTCGTGAAATTGGCAATAATCTTGTTTGTGTGATGTATAAGTGCAAATTACATGCTTTAAACAGCTTTAAGACCTGTAAGAGCCGTGTGCCAGCCCAATTTTTTACTTTTTATCTCTCTCAGTCTTTTAAATCGTCGAGCACTTCCGCAAGAACACTAGCGATATACTTAGATTAGAATTGTGGAGGGGTTCGACGCTATAATATTTTATGTTCATCTCTACCACGCAGAGTTCAATATCGGCAGTTTTACAATTTTAGTGTGGCGGTGGCACACGAGACTGAGAGATGGAGACTTTGTCCCCGAAGGGGGAGGACCGTCCCGCAAATAGTTTAAGGAACACTCGCAATTTCGTTATATTTTTATTCTATTTAAATAAATCCTTCCAACTAATATACGCTTTTCATTCATCAATACTTAAGTTTTCCAAATTGCGTCATTCACTTCTTTTTCGTAAGCGTTGTGTCCCTTTGCATGCTAATTATGGCAAGCACTTAGGATATAGATTGCTTGTAACCAGCGTAGAATAAAAAGTAGTTATGAATACCAGTAGTACAGCTATGTATGGATTAATATTTAAAGGAGTCTTCTTTAATTACCTCCTTACATACCACATACACATGTACTTATGAATGGCACATGAACAAAGACCCCCTCACTATAGAAGAAAATTAAAAGTTTTTCCCATATTTATACAGACCACATTCATGCCGTCTACTACCAATAGTTATGATGCTTTTTATATTTTCACCAAAGCAATATACTATACCAGAAAAAACCTAACCAAAAATTTCAAATTAAATTGGATGTTTGGTATTTTCTGGTATTTAAATAACCCCACAAAGAATAATCACTAGCAATGGTGTAGCTTCGGCGATGGGATCGTCTACCCTATACCTCAGCAAGACGAAGACACGGAGTCACTTCTCAGCTCAGAGAGATGGGACCGTTGGGGTGAAAGGGCGCGGCCCTTCGACGAAAGAGAAAGCTCGTCATATGACGAACTTTGAGAAGCGGGATGGTCACGATTACGAAATTCAGGCTTAGTTTATTATGTGTAGGCTATTTATTAGTTATGCAGAAAAGTAAGAAAAGCCATGTTGTGCGGTTTTATGTAATATTTCATGCTTTGGGTATGGAATAAATTTTATTGGTTGTGTAGCAAAACAAAAAGTGTTATTAAGTCGATTTTTAAAACTTATAACAATCGAAGGAAGCTCTACAATGCCCATATACTTTGTCTGGATGAAATTCCATACTATATCCCTATTTACTTTGAGACAATTTTGTCTGTTTTATATGTATGTACTATGGTGATTAGATGTTTAATGTTAAGAAGCGACAACAATTAAAGCTACGTACTTAATTTTATAAGGCTACATAGTTTTATGCCTGCTACGTAACGTGACCATTAAAAATATTGTATAGAACGGTGCTGAACCCTAGGTAAAATTATTAAAAGCTAAAATCATCAAAAATTTATCTCGATGCTTCGGATGTATACGCTATGTATATACTGTTACTATATAAATAAAATTTTAAACTCATCTACCAATATCACCATACATGTATAAAATTTATCTGTCACTTAGTGCCTGTAGGTTGTTTATATGAGTACATGGTCAATGTTTCATAAGATAGTATAAAAACCAAATTTATTCATGTCAAATGTAATGTCAACCAGGACCTTTAGTGCGGTTAAAAGGATTTATATCTATCCAGTTGGTATACCTACGCACGAGTCGTGGCCAATGTTAGAAATCAAGTAGACTTGATTGGTTGTACAAAGTGCTTTTATATGAATATGAGACTGCTCTTAATAGTTTAAAAGGTGAGTTAGTTTTATTAAATTCCAGCCAGGATTTTGTTGAAGTTATACATTCCATTGTTACGCTGATATATATGTTTTTATTGTTTAGTATGTGTGGTGCGCACTAAACGTTTCCGAATAAGAAAAAATACTATTGAAAGTCAAAAAGAATTGTTTATGGCCTTCGCGTATATATAAAGTTTTTCATTCCATTAAACGAATATTGAACCAGTCCACTCGTCCGTTTAGATGGATTTCTCCAGCGCAACGCTCTGCTCGGTTTCGGCTCATCTTGAAAGACCTCGTCGGATCGTAGCAATAAATCCACGTTCGTCACTCTTACCACAAAATTTGAATTCTTCAAACCAGCTAAATAGTCGTCATGCATGGTGCTTCATCACCAAAAGCAGACTGATGCTGAGCGATGCTCAAAGTTCCATTTTATTTACAACTGACCAATTCCGGAAACTTTTAGTGTGACCTATGGCATCCTTGAAGTGTTTTGTAAGCTTGTTGTTTTAACCAGATCTAAACAATTTTATATTGAAAATATGTTTATAAATTATAATAATAAGGAAGGGAAATGTTTAGGTATTAAGTGTTTTCCCTCATTTATTGAACGCATTAGGCTGATAGTTATCCCTTAAAATGAACAATTACTTAAGCCTAGTCATTTAATTGTAATTATCTAAATGTATGCAAGGTACACTAAAAATGATTAAAGTTATAGTCCGAAATATTTTTTATTTCGTTATACCTGTTTGATTATGAATACTGTATAAATTTAATCTTTATTTTATCGTACTCAACGTTAATTTGTCCTTTAATATCACAATCTTTTAAATCTATTCTCTAAATGAAATATTTCATAACATTAATCATTATGAATCAAAATATATGCATTAATGTTCGTTAAGTCTAGAATCTATACCATCTTTTACAATTATACCAGCGTTTATTAAATTTTTAAGATTTGTATTCTAAAAATGATATATTAATAATTTTTACATTTTCTCCTTTTTCAAGAATGAACTTACTTTAATTTTTTCATATTTTATCCCACATACGTCTTGAGATACATATTAGAAATCTGATCTTAGAGGCTGTCTCAAGAATTTTCTCAGCTTAGTTGTATTTTTATATAAATTGAGATCTAATTTTTAAAGTTGACGTTATATGTTAATAGTTTTAATAAATAGTTGCATTTTTGTTTTAAAGAAATGTAATTATGTATAATGAGATTGATTGATGAGAGACGTGTGTTATCGTGATTTTGTAATTTATAAATGAATAAAATATTGGAAAATTATTTTTTATTGAAACTACCTTTAGTAATAAAAAATATTTATTGGTTGACATGGTGGGGCTAAGTAATCACAGAATAACAATTATAACACTATAAATCATCCCATTTTCATTAAGTAGACATTTATGAAAATCAAATATCAAAAATCTTTTGTTTTAAAAAACCCATTAAGGCTAAACAATTAGTGAAATTAAAAAAAAAAATAAGTATACTTCAATGGCATCTTGCGTTATTCAAAGAATACGAGATATGAACATTAGCAATATAACAACCTAATCTAAGAACAATAAAAAAATCAAAAACTTAACCTAACATAATACTTCCCATACCTTGGGTTAACAGAAAAGCCTTTCCTTTTTATCAATACAATTATATGAAATACGAATTTAGATGAATAAGCAATATTTTGTACTAGACAACATAGGCTTTTAAGAAACAGTAATAGTGGTATCCAAAATGAAAGAATCTTGCTATAGCACTCATGTAGCTTTTGTTAGAGACTGTTTAGTGTAGAAATTGACATTTATGGTATAAATTATACAAAATATATATTTCCATAACTACTCATAGTACTTCTGTCCTCGTAAAAAAACTTAGTAACCTGACCATATAGTAAATATGTTTAATTAACATTCTTTCTTCTGTCTTTTTTTTATTGGAATTAGCATCTGAATAATACAAAAATTCGTTATCTCAAACAACGTAATTTGAAACATCCTATTTTACAAGTAACAGTACCAAAGAATGACGTTTAAATTTTTAAATTGGTATTGTCAGTCTTCTGACCATACCCGTTACACAAAACATATTACCCTAATCTATGGATATAAAAAGAATTAAATTGTCAATTCAGCGAGGAGTTTTCTCATATTGGATTCTTGGCCGATCTTCATAACTTCTTTAAAAGCTCTGATGAGATTAGCCTCGGTTTCGAGCTTTTTTGATATATTACGCGCTCGACGCGTTATTTCTTGCGGTATTCCAGCCAACTTAGCGGCATTGAATCCGTAAGATTTTGGACAAGCACCGGGGCTGAGTTTGTATAGGAAAGTTATTGTTTCTTCCGGGATGTCATCTGTCTCCGTTTCTTCAGTTTCCACCATACATGCCTATATGAACAATGATTAAAAATTAAGTAAGTGCCAATAGATATGTTTTACAAGCAAAACATCCAATATAATAGACAGACTTCGATATGACACAATTATCATATTTTGATTTAGAACATTGTTTTTCAACCTGTGGGTCGCGACCCCCTGGGGGGTCGTGAAGCTTCTGTAGGGGGGTCGCCAGAGGTCGAATAAAATGGGTACTTTAGTAAAAAAGAAACAATAAAGACAATTAATATTGCTATTAGTAATACTGTAACATACACATACTACATGATAAAAAACCGAAGGGTCAAAGGGGGTCGCGAAATATTTTTTTATTCTAGGGGGGGTCGCATCATGAAAAAGGTTGAAAAACACTGATTTAGAAGGTACAGAAAATGGTGAACGTTTAAGAATGGTGGTGGTTTGTTTTCCTTCTTCTGTTTTGTTTAAAAGAGACAAGATCTGACCAAGCATTTATTTCAGCAATTTTCATATTTTTGAAAATTATTGAATCCACACATAATATCCTTGCTAAATAAAATATTCGAAAGAGCCCAACATATACCTATGTTAAAAATATACAAACCATATGCCCCAACTGCACGTTAGGCAGAGCAGCAAGATGCGTGACGAGTGTGTGATAGTGCGTGGAGAACAGCACTCTACATCCTCGCTCTGCCAATTCCACACACACACCACTTGCTATGGCTGTACCGTCGTATGTACTAGTGCCGCGGCCTAAAAACACAAACAAAAGTTAAGATTATTTTTAGCCACATAATTATATAACATATGTCATATTTAAATTTTAGGATTAAGAAATAAATAGATAAATTAAAACATTTCTTTCTTTGCTTTTTTTGGGACCAAGTCAAGGGTCTCTGAATTGAACCTCTGTCGATTTGAAACTCACCTAACTCATCCAACAACACAATGGAATGTAGCGTGGCGTGTTTAATAATGGCTGCCGTCTCATTCATTTCCACAAGGAAAGTGGAATGGCCTGATAAAATATCATCCGAGGCCCCTAAACGGGTGAAGATGCGGTCTACTAAACTGAGCTTGCATTCTTGGGCTGGGACATAGCTACCCTGAAATATAGAAACATAAGATAAATTAGTATAGCTTGTGATGGGTGCTAACATAGCTTCTGTAAATTGATAAAATATAATACGTAGACTTTAAGTATGCATCATCCGAGATCCTCTGTATGGCATGGTGAACATTGCGCCAGCTGGTACTCATTAGCATGAATAAATTACTCAAAACAACCATAACTTTAATACAAATTACGAGATTTCAATATTAAATAATAACATAACATAAAAATATTCTTAATATTATCTTCTTAATTAAACTACTTTAACCCAGATGTCATTTTAAGATTATGATCAATTTGAACAATCAAGAATGCAAAACTTTTTTTAATTTTCTTTGGTAACTCAAACTTTTACTAAAAAAAAACAAGATTCATATTCAAAGCATAAATAATATATCTACCAAATGCGCAAGCACAGTCAATAATCCAACTTGTCTCATCAGAGTGGATTTTCCGCCCATATTAGGTCCAGTCAGTAATAACAGACTCGCTCCATTCTCGCCCAGGGATGTGTCGTTTGGGATGAAGTCGTTCACGATTGGTATGCAGGGGTGACGACCTTCTACTATGTTTATGTAGGGCTGAAATGTTATAAATAAAATTCTTAAACATTTTAAATCGAAAAATATTTCATTATTTAATTTCCGGTGAAACAATACTTAATAGTAAATGCATTCACTGAATCACAGCTTTTGATGAAGAAAAGAAACCATTTTTATTTATTTCTAATAACCATTAGTAAATATTATCGAATAATATTGCTCATATTTATTTATATCAGAAATATAATGTATACATTATTATTATTTATTATAAACCCCGGTATGATCATTGAAAACAGTAACGCTATTTAAATAAATTGAAAAAATATACTAAATTAATAAGTTGTGGAAGTTTATATATTTTCTTTATTTCTAATCTTGAATAGTGGAGAAAAAATAACCTGTGTATCACCAAATGTAACTTTGGGCAAGCAAATGTCGCTCGTCTGTTGTCTTGCGAATTCACAAAGTGACAGCAACACATCCAACGTCGCTACACACTGTACGGCAGCGGCCCATTGGGAGTAATGACTTGAGAATTTTTCAAATATCCTACGACTGAGATCTTTTAGTACAACGCGTTTTTGCTCTTCAGCCGCCATCATACGAGCGAGGAAGTCCTAGAAATTTATATCATATATTTTTTAAAGGTTAAATTTAAAATGCCTAATTAACAATTTGGAATACTGGTAATTATTAGCTCAACTGCAACTTAACGGATATTTGATAATTTTCATATTTCCCTTAACCAAGTAAATATATACAAAAATATTGACACAATTTTTTTGCTTTTTAAAACAGTAGAGGATAAAATAAACGTGATTTTTTTTAGACCACGTTAGACTCGCATTGGGCCGGTTTCTTTTTCGCTGTATGCTGCCGAAGACGGGAAAATAAGCTTTATGTAAAAGGCTGATAACTATTTCCATATTGAACTAAGTTCTCATACCTTGGTTTCAGCAGTAGAGTATCTCTTAAATCCCTTCCTAGCGCCTTCCATGTGATAGTCGCCTCCAGCTTTGGACGCGGCGCTCTGCGGGATTTCCATTTGGTACCTTTTTTTATCACTACCCACATATGTTATCTGGAAATTTCATACAAATATAGATTAGTCATTTTGATTCAAAAGTAATTTTAACTTTAGATTCACACATAAAATTAAATTTATAATATAATATCTTGTTGTGTTCGCAATTTTATTTATTGAAATTGCTTGGTTTATACCAGTGTTTCACGTAATATAAACATGGATTTAAAAAAGAACAGCAAAAATAAAAATATTTTTGTATAATAAAAAAAAAGTAGTAAATACTTGTTCCCCTATTCAGTCCTAAATAGTATGTTAATTGAAATTATTCTTATATACTTTGAAAAGCTTATAAATATACAATGAAAAGGATTATACATAAAACATTTACCCTGCACTTGAAGTATTTCTCCTGTTCTACAAGATATTCCTTCAGCTCTTTCTCAATATCTTGGATGAGCTTCAAAGTGTTGTCATACTCTTGGTCCACGCCTGTCTCCGGCACGATTGTTCCTTCCTTTTCCGCTTGAGTTTGATTAAAACCTTCCTGCAAATATTAATTTATCAAAAATTATATAAATAGTAATAAATATGTATAATCAATAGCCTATGTGTTAATCACAATTGAATCAAAATAGGTCAAAATATCGCCTTTATAATAAGCTACTTATTGTAACGATACTGATAAAAATATGGAACCTTTTCCAACTAGTGTGTGAATTCTTTTGTAATATGAAATTGTACCACTATTTCTTAGTATAGTTTATTTAACGACAATCAAAAATGAATTTATTGAAGTAGAATTAAGTGAATTAAATATACCTTAAAGAATTTTAAAGTCTCTCTATAATCTGGGAATTTCCCATTCGGCGGTAACCTTGTGATCCTTTTCAATAAGACAGAATCAGTGTCACAGAATAGTTCAGTTAGTTGCAATGCAGCGGTATACCCATTGAGGACCGAAATGAAATCCAATACTTTCCTTTTGGAATAAGTCTTCTCTTCATATAATATCGCTCTAGAGTCGGGATGATCTTTTGACTTTTTTAAGTTTCCGAGGGCATGGACTCTGAAAAAAATACATAAAATTAGTTAGAATTACTAATGAAACGAAAGCCAAGTTCTATCTAACATACCAAATTTTCATATCTTTTGTTAATTTTTTTATTTTTTTTGTAAATAAAAAAAGTAACAAAATAAATTTGCATTTTAAACTTAAATGCAAAAAAAATATATACATACTTGGCAAGAAGTCTTTCCAGATCTGGCAGCGTTGTAAGTAAACTTTTTGCTTCTTGACAAATATCCTGGTTTTCCAAAAGGATCTTGATAGCTTCCTGACGTTCCTTGATCACTGTTAAATCACAGCTCGGGGAACATACCCACTGGTATAGTAATCTGGAAATATTTTCCTTTTGTGTCAGTCTTACTACTGATTATTATATATCGTCATTATACATTATACATATAAATATTAGGAAATAGACTTAAAAATTTAAAAATATTGTCGAATTTAGAAATGTGTTCGTCTCTTACTCCCTTCTCACTCTTCATACATACAATGAATAAAATTAATTTCTCAAAAATACTTTTCTAAATTTAATGTTTAAAGAAGATCTATCAGATTTCAAATAAAATGTAGCATACCTTTTCCCCATTGGCGTAGAGCACATATTCAATTTATCATAGAGACACCCTTCATCTTGTACTATACGTAGATTTCTCAGAGTAATAGAATCAAGGACCATAGTACTGCCGCCAGTCCACTGAGACTTCTCATTTTGTATAGTCATATTCAGCACGTCCGGAGGTGTATATTCAGAGAACTGTGACATACCTACAAACATATAGATTATAGAGTATGTAAATTACGGTCTCACTGATAATAAGTAATGCTGTACAAAAATAAAAATTTAGATTTAAATAAAAGTTTTAGTAAAATGATCATATATATAATATAAGATAGCTAATAAATAAATTTATTATATAATTGCATAATGCTTATTACAGACGAAAAAAATTTACGGCGCAAATGTATAAACTCAATTATTAAAGACAGTTGTATAACATGAATTTATTCTGTGTTTATGAAAAAGGATAGTTTTAATATAATTGTTAACCTAGAATTTGTATATCCAGCAAACACTCTGTGAGAAATGCCACACAGCCTCCCAAAGCCTTAACAGCTAAACTACTGTTTGCAGCCGGCGTTAACCCAAGAGCGTCACCTGTAAATAACAATTACGTATATGTATAAATTTATTTATTTATCATTGCCAAAATACTGTATAGTTAAAAACAACGTTAACCTAAAATTACAAATATAAACTCCTGTAAGACTTCACTCAGTCTTAACAAGCCTGTCACAAATATATCCAGATCTGGTGCGGATTTAATAAATAATACTAATATATAATATATATAATTAACGACAACATTCGCGGTATCGCTGATTTCATAAAATATACCATAACTCTTACTACTTACTAATTTTATCTAGTCTTTGTGCCATCAAAACGTTTACACACACATTCCTTGTAACGGTTTAAAACGAAAATTACTATTATTTACATCGACGTTTCGGTTGCATTTCAATCTACCTATGAACATGGTTACATTAATAAAAACCAATATAGTGTTTATACTAACTCAACTTCTACAATAGAACATATTTTTTTAAAATATTATAGTGTATCTTTCTAAAACCTATATACACCCACACTCAATCATTCTCTCCGCTCACAAACAAATAAAAACAGTAACAGTCACATTCTTAATGTGTTTACTTAAATTAATAATATTTTATTTACCCTCGTGTAAAAACGGCACGATTCCTTCCGGCCACTGTCCATTATCATTAGTCCTGTAATATTTTTCGGCCAACAATTTCAGCGTTTTTTCTGGTGGCGCCATATTTAATGTCTCCCTCCGCGCGCTGTGACAATGTGAGGATAGAAGTTTGCTTGTCCTAAGTGTACTTGACTTGCGATCGGAGATAATCTATAAAAATTAACAATTATTATTAATCACATATTTTACGTAGAAAAAACACTCCATTAAATTTTTCTAGGAATGTGTGATAAGTTACAGGACTTTTTATAGGAATAAAATTACTTGTAAAAAATCATAATTATTATTAAGCTCAAGTGTTAGTTTGTTTGCTTGTCCTAATCTCATGAAATGCTTGTTTTAATAAAAAATCCTATATATATATATATATATAACTATGCAAACCGGTATATAATGCGCAAATATATATATATAATATAAAATAAAAATATTATATTAATAAAATTGAGTTAATCTTACCAACGCGGGCGGAAAATGCGCAAGAGTTGTGAGCAACCTCGAAGAGTGCTTGTCGTCTTTGAACTGACCCATGTGAAATTGGCCTATAGATGTGTCTACGAAACATACACCGTATGTGCTTATTCCATTGTTTTCCTGAAATACAATAATTTCAAAATTAACATACTTAAGCCGACTTCAAATTAGCTTTTAATAGGTAAATAAGTTAAAAAGTTTTGTTTGTTTGTAAAAAAACATTCGTTTGTATAATTCATGTATTGAGGAAGGTTTCATGCTATTTTACATACATAATTGAAGTTTTTTGCGAAAACGTTAAAAATAGTTGCATAACGGAAGCAAGGAAATAGTTACTTACGTTTCGCTTTATAATATATTTATTTTTAATATTTATTTATAATATATTATATTATTTATAATATATTTTTTCTTTTTATTGACATAACTATTACACATTTAAAGAAAAACACTTAACACATTAACGGATTTAAGTTATGTATTTTTGCAAAACTTAAATAAATTTTATATTATTTTAAATTTTTCCAACGTATAATGAAAACTGCAGGATACAGCAATCACTTTATCATTTAACCATTATTAAACTTTTACAAGTACACCTTGGTTATTACACTTATATACATCACACAGCAAACCGTCATAGATCTTAGATAGCATCTATCTTCACCCGCGTCTCGCACCAGAATGAATGTCCCCGCCCGGGCATAGCCGGGTCCTCGACTAATCCCCACTAAACTCCCACTGAATATGGGGGGGCGTGACGTCAGCTAGGCAGCACATTGCCGGTGTTACCATGTTGATTTTAAAACTTCCCACAATTTTAACAAAATCATGACAAACGTTTCGCGTACTTTACAGCGTGCGTAAAATAGCGTCTACCGTGACCACACACGCTGTAAAGTACGTCAATAAAGTGTTTTTCTTTATACGTTACGCTTTACAATACCAAAATCATGAATTTCAATTTAAATTCATGATGTTGTAAAGCAATGTCGGTGTTGTAAATGAATGAAAAATTTAAAAGTATAATAAATTACATATTATTTTTTAATTTAAATACCTCTTCAGCGATAGCCATCATAAACGGAGAGTTCGACTCCGAAGGACCATTATCCTGAAGGCCGCAGACTTGCGCGCCTTTCACTGACACTTGACAAATTTCACGACGCACCACTTTGTCATACTTACTAGTTTTTTGTTCTGGAAATTAAATACATTAATCCAGTTGATATGGTGCGTAGGATTGTACTCGGAGATTTCACTGTCTCTCTGTCTCATAAGCCGTGAGTCTCTATAGTATAGTTAGAGAGTTCAAATTTACACAGATATATGTACGAGTATATTGTCGCTATGAAAACTACTAAAACAACAAAATGAAAAAAAATATTTAAGAAGGCAATGTTACAACAAATGTGATTATTTCCTAAAATAATACGGTTTATTGAGATGGTATGGGAGTCTGAGTCACAGCTGCCCGGTTTTTATTTTATTTGGTTGTATATATTACGAGCGGATATTTATCGGAAATGAACATTACAAAAATTAATATTGAGTTCGAAGGTTGTGTTGTGTTAATGTGTTTCAATATTAATAAAATATTTGGCACTTATGTAACAACCTCGTAAGTTTCATTATATGACATTAGAGAGTTATTACTGAAATAGTATATAAGTCAATTTCAATATAAAATATTAACCAATGTACTAAATTACATCAACAAAAGAAAACCTATCAGTAACTTGTCACACAGATTCAATACAATCAGGTCCTATTGGATGTGTTCATAAAATATAAATACCTCGTTTACATCTATCCTGCATCATTTCTGGGGTCTCAGTTTGCTCCACGCGTGCTACTTTATATCCCTTGGACACCAAAGTTGAAGACATTCGTGCGTAGGCGCTTTCCGGAAATCCCGAATGCGCAAATTCGCCCTAAATTTTAATTTTTTTAACCCAATTAGTAGGAATTGGCTTGCAACTTTTTACTTTTATGATCTTAAAATCAAACTAAAAATATTTTCAATTAAAATGGTTTGATCATCAAAGTGTATATATAATATATTACCTTCATGTATGAAAAGCCAAGTTCATTGACACCAACAGCAGCATCCATATGATAAAGCTCATAGAACTTTCCGACTTTAAAGAAAAGTACACAGTCGTAATGTGCAGACTTTAACTCCCACCACTGCCTGTGAGCCTTAAATCATTAATAATGATATTCATGAACCTTAATTTATATTTATCAAATTAAGAATAAATAGAAGAACTGTACTCATAACTGAAATAGGTAACTTAAGTAAATTCTAATAGTATAAAAGTGCATTTTTAGTTATAACTGACATACCTACTTTTTCAATGACCCCCTCGGCTTCACCTACCATAATGGGTCATACACATGCACATTGAATAATATGAGATTAAATATAATTCGTTGGAATAATTTATCCAGTGTTCGTCTAATATTTGTGTTGTTTAATTAAAAACTATTTTTTTGCATGTAAGAGTAACAAACATTAGCATTTATAAAATAAGTGTGATTCAAATACCGGTGTTTGATTCTTCATGAAGTCCTTAGGTACAAAAAGGGTGGTTGGGTCATATTCTGGGTGGTCTGGCCTATGTCCCTTGGCATCTTTGATTTTATCTGGCTTGAGCCAGTCTAGTTTGCAATGTACCCAATCACCTTCCTCAGCAATAACTGGAGATTCTTGAGGCTCAGATTTAATTTGTGGTCTACATAAAACACCAAATAAGCAGTGGAGATTACTTTAAAATTTAATTTAAGGAAATAAATTCCTACTTTTGGATACTTTTTGAAAACTTACACAACTTGGGTCTTTTTAATTTTACTTTTTGTTGAATCAGAAGGGCCATATTGAAAGCTTTCTTGTAATTTCTTTCCTAATGAATTATTATCTTTCCTTTCTATTTTATTATCTTCTGAAAATTAAGAAATATATTTTTTTAAATGCGACAAATGATTGATGTTTACTTCAGAGTAAATAATAAGCCAGTAGCACTAGAACTGTATTTTGATTTTATGTATTTTTATCTAAGGCATGCCAATTTCCTTTAGCACACAAGTGTTAAATTAAACACATATTTATTTTAGGCAAAATTTATTGGTACACATGCATGAATGAAAAGCTGTTGAGCTCAGCATTTAGAATTGCTTGTAGTCAGAAGCCACTAGGTCTATACTGCTTTTTATTTTATTTTTTATTACCAAGAGATGTTACATTTATGCTATGGTAAAAAAGTGATTTAAGGTAATACAAATCTACATATATATTTATTAGAAAAGACACAACATCAGCAAGCCCAAATAATATTGAAAAAATTTAACCTTTGTTTTCAGTATCAGAATCATCTGAATCACAAGGATTGAGACGAATCCTTTTTCTTTTTTTAGGTGCAATTGGAGAGTCGTCATCTGTAAGATTATTTTTATCTTCCCTCGGTGAAGGTGTTACCTGTCTTTCTCTCTTTTTGTCTGAATCATAAATAGTAGTAATATTATGTAATATAGAATTATTCAAATGTAAAGTTTCCATTAGTAAAAATTACACAATATAACATAAACCTTATACATAACACCGTAATTTAGTAGCTAGCTTATCGTAACCCAACTAAAAGGAAACTTCCTATAGGTTTAAGTATTGGGTTCTGTAGGTAAAGTCTACTTCCAGCTACTTCCAGCAAATTGAAAATATACAAGAAAGATAAAAAATTCTTTCCGTAACTAACTTACTTTCTATTGGAATTACTATACTTTCAGTAGATTGTTTTCTTTCATCAGTTACACTAAGTTTGACTTTCTTTGTACTTGGAGGTGTCTTGGTGAAATAATTAAAAAGTGTATTATTAGTGCCTACGCTATTTCTCTTAGACATTTTTTTATTAATTAAAAAAAAAACATAAAAGAGAGCACTAAGAATACAATTGTTTTAATATGATTTATGTTTGGAAATCAATTATGAATTGAATATCATAGTAACTAAAAACGGCGGTCTTTCACTTTTGCCGGTTCTGTTAATTTAATCTATCATGTGTCAGTTGTCAATTGTCATGCTAGTCCGTAATTCGGTGATTTTGACCATGCGATATCTCAGAAATTTCGATTCTTACTCATCGAAACAATAAATAGCTTGTGGAACCTTTGTGTGGAACCACCACCTCAACACCAACATTATTACATAATTACATATATTAGAGTTAGATTTATCATTGATTTTAACATATTAATAAAATTCTTTTTGTAAGGAATTGTGTATATTTATGTTAAGAAATTGGCGCCGAGGAAAAGGAGTGTTCAACAAGCCCGACAAAAACAGATTACAGAAATTTTAAACTTACAACAACTCTCAACGAAATGCGTGGTAGTCGTGGTAACGTCATATACACCGGAACAATATTTTTTCATAATTTTGCTTTTGATTAATTTTAGGCCGAATTATGAAGGGTTGAGGAGTTTGTAGAATACTTGGAAGAAAAATGAAGAATCCATTATATTATCAAATATACAACAAGGAAAAATGTACTTACTAGTAATGTCTCAGCCAAAATTTATAATGAAGTTAAAGTAGCTCTTTGACTAATATTCATATACTTACATATGTACGTAATAAATTATTAAACTTATATCGAATTAAAATCCCTTCGGGCCCTTTCTGAATTTTGGACCTGTATTAGAGAAAAAAAACGAAATAATGGAACTCTACGCAAACAGTTTTAATGAAAATAAACAAAGATTTTTGTTACGATAACGAGCTCATAGAACGACAGTTGTGTGACGGATTCGTAACAGGCTTAAATCACATTGATTTAGAAAAAGATTTAAAGTAGTAAGGGCCAGATGAAATCTACAATGGAAGAACAAGAGAAGATAGCTTTTCTGATAAATTTGCAATTACTCAAGCACGTGAACAGGCAGAAAACGATAATTTTAATACACATTATTTTACCATTTAAGTAAAAATTTAACAAACCCAGGAGCCATTTACCCGTTTCAATAAGACCGAATATACAGGAACTTCCAGTATTTAACTGGTAAATGCCAGAGAATCATCTGTCCTTTCGACTATGGAAGCACAGTATGGTAACCAATATATGCTCACAACGTGTTGGAGCATACAAATAACATTTGAGGTGTCTTGCTTTCTTAGCAGTGGTTTTTTGCATAATAATATGACCTTATCACGAGCGCCTCAAGAAATTTAAATGATCACAATCAATAAACGATTGCAAGGAGCTAGTGCTCCTTGAGTTGAGTGTTGGCCGTTAATGAGTTTATATAAACGCACCTACCTTTTAGAACTTATTAATATACTTACTTAAAATAAGACCCTAGATGTTTTATAAGTAATATATTCTACACTTCTACTGTTCTGTATTCTAATCCAGGCACCTTTTACTCGTATGCAAGTAATAAACAGGGTGGGCGAGAGGCGTGCGAATTTAAAAACGCTATAGCATTGAAACGCCGAATGAAGAAAGAGAGCGGGAGGTGGGGCTCGGTTCTCGGAAATTGAGTCGCGATAGAGCACTTCACCCAATAGTGGTTGGGTAATGGTGCAAATTCTGTAACACTCTGTTTTCCTCGGATTACCAATCACCTGTATACGAATTTGTGATTTTGATAACTAGAAATATACATTTGATTATTATTTCAATTGTAACAAAAATAAACAAAATATAATTAATAATAACTTACTAAAATACTTTTGTCTTGAGTTGGAGGCGGAAGTACTTGGCGCCCTATAGCGACTGCTCCAGGTCGAGACCTGGGCGAACCGTTGGGATCGATTTAGAAGGGCTGGGTGCAAGGACTGGTACTTAGGTGGGCCGATGATTTGGCTTTTCCTAGGACGAGGTTACCGATGGTGGAGGCGATTCACCCATTTCCGAGAGAACGCGTGAATTGAGAAAGGCCGTATCCTTTCGGATGGCGTAGGTGCTGTCTGGACGCGGGTGGTTCTGGGGGTACCTTGTGGTGGTAAGACAGGACATATGTCCAGTATGTCATCACTGTGGAGTGCTGAAGAACACAGCTGATCACACCTCGGCCTACTGCGCCACCTGGTTCGGTCGACGCCGTGGTCTAGTTTCGGTCAAGGGCGGATCTCTCGCTGCCGGGCATTGTTGCAGCAACGCTCGATAGCCAAGTGGCATGGCGAGCTGTAGTTTTTTTCTGTGAACGTGTTCAACAAAAGCAAAGAAAAGGTTAGCATGGGTACAAGACCAATTAAAAGTTATTTCAGTTCTAATTCGGCCCTAATAATCTTGGGTAATACTAGGAAACCCGAGTTTACGAGTACCTCGTCTAGCCTTAACTGTAACATATTATTTGCTTTAATTAAGATAGGTACCAATAATAATAATACCTCGGCATTTAGCGGAAGTATCCACGTGGATAATAATTGTGAGTTCAGAATTAGTTTCTACACAATATTATGAATTCAATGAAAGTGAATAAAAGTCCAAGATTGAATATAAATTAAATTTATTAAAAAAATATGTATAGCAGAATCATACAACAATACTCTTATTTTACTGAATAAACCCCTTTTCATAAAAACTTCTTTTTGTCAAATTTTGCAAATTGTATGATAAAAAAGAACAATTTTTGTTAAAATGCAACTATAGTTTTTATGAATAAGGGGGTTAGTCTCTAAAATAATGACTCATTTTTTGGAATGTTACAACTAATATTGCAGTTTTAAGTTAATGAATAATAAAAATTGATTTTAAATTAACTCAATATTTAATTATCTTTTATAAAATTCTATGTCTGTATCTGGCACTGTAAATGATAACATCAATAATGATTAATCAGTCTGTAAATAATTGTATTCCTAAAAGATATTTTTTTTAAATAATGATATTTTTTAATAATAGAGCAGGAATATAAAACAGAGAAAATTAGGCCTTAAACATAAATAAATTGAATTGTTTATAAAAAGATTGACATTTGACAGTGAAACAGGAAATCTACATAGTTTGCGACCATTAAATAAAAGTATGTACATCAGTCTTCACATAATAATCTGTGGTTCAGGCACAGATAAGGCTATGGACTTATGTGGAAGCACTTGACCTCCATTGACATAAAGCTCATCTTTTACTATGACATCTTCACCAAGTACGGTGCAATTTTCCATTCTGACCCAACGTCCCACAACTGACCGCCAGCCTACAATACACCCATCTAGCCAAGCATGCTGTCTGACACAAGCGCCACGTAGTATTGTGCTGCGTTTTATACATGCTCCTAGAACATTTACAATGTTTGAATCCTGTTAAACTTAGAAACAAATTCTTGATTACTATACCGTGAGCATTCAATCATACAAACCACATTAATTAAGGCTAATAGTATAAATATATATATTTATAAAACCTTATAAGGTTAAAAATATTTACCATCCTCAATAATAACGTCAGGGCCTATGGTAACATTGGGTCCTATGCGACAGCCTTTACCGATAGTTGCAGTTGGATCAACCAAAACATTACCAACCACCTCAGCACCATTGTGTAGTTTACTTGAATTCTTTTGTCTGAGACTATTCAGATATAAACACATTCCTAAAAAACATGTTTAAAATATATTTTTAGATTATTAAAATATACATCAAAACTGATAATTTATCCTTTGATCTTGATTATAGTGTCATACCATATACTTCAATTCTAAATATATATATATATATTTTTTTTGGTAGGCAACAAGGCTTGCAGACTCTGTATTATGTGGTTTGACAAAAATAAATATATAAAATACCTGTTAGGAAATCCTTTGGTTGACCTACATCCATCCAGAACCCTTGCAGTTCCATGGCATAGAGCTGACCATCTTGGGCCATAAATGGAAATACTTCCTTTTCAATTGAGGTTGGACGTAACTCTATTCTACTTAGAACAGATGGATTTAATATGTAAATACCTTAAACAAAAATTAGTTGATATGTTGTGTTGAATATGTAAGTATATTAGTATTTTAATCTTTAATCAGTAATGTTTTAAGTATTCAGAGGCCTCTTGACTTATAATAATATAATCATATAAAATGTTAAATATCCAACTATAATTAACCTTTATTTGTTACAATTAATTGATAATAAGAGACATACTTTTTATAGTAATTACTAAAATTTGTTCTCCATAATGAAGAAATTAATTAATTATAATTAAAGCCAAAGTACAAACCCTAAAACAAATAAAATAGTGTGTCTCATCATAAAATTTGTGTGGGGAATGTGTTTCAATATTATTATAAATCTATAATACATTGAAGTCACTCTATGTATTTATACTATTTAATAATTTGATACTCTCTAATTATTAAGTACCAATTAAAAACATATAATCCAATGTTATGTTGTGCATACCTGCATTAATTTTATTAGAAATGAATTCTTGTGGCTTTTCCACAAAACTTTCAATCTCTCCATTTTCCTTGTAAACCACAACACCATATTTTGATGGCTCTTCAACCTTTGTAACTACTATTGTACCTTCCTGAAAAATTAATAATTTCACCTTGAAATTGATTACGTTGTTATGAATTTGAGATGTGCAAGAGTACATGAACAGACAACAAAAAGAGATTTACTAAAAAAGACATGGAAAATAGTACTGGAAAACTAAAGATGAATGTTTGTAATGTAAACCTCACAATTATTACTCTTTTGGTAATATATACACATACCTTGCCATGGTTCCTATGGAATTTTGCAAGATCCTTGAAAGGAAAATCACATATAACATCAGAGTTCAGAACAAAGAAGGGCTCAGTACTTGTATTTAATAGATCTCTGGCTAAAGCCAGTGGTCCAGCAGTACCTAAAGGCTCTGTCTCATGAGAGAATGTTAATGAAACACCAAGCTTTGACACTTGCTCAGTCAATTCCTTCTCCATGTCCTCAGCTCTATATGAGACAGCTAGTATTACCTGAAATGTGAAGTAATGTTGTCAACTGTACTTGTTTATGTGTTGCCTTTTTTGAGAAAAGCTTACTTCAGTAACTCCAGCATCAACAAGGGCTTCAATTTGGTGCATAAGTATTGGTTTATTAGCAAACTCCACTAACGGCTTGGGTCTACTTAATGTTAGGGGCCTCAATCGTGTTCCATAGCCACCGACCAGAATGAGCGCCCGAATTTCACCCAATTTCTTATCAGAACCACACATTTCTATTTTTTAGATTACAAAGTCTTTTTACAATTCTTCTTCTTTTATGATATAGCAAACGATTAGACGTGGCTGCTAATTAGTATTGAAATAAAAATTATTCTAAATAATATAAAAGCCAATAAAAACGCGCGACGTATACCAAAACAAGGGCCAGATCAACAACTATCAACTACTAAGTATCAAGTATGAGTAATTAGGGATATTCCGATACTAGTAAATGTAGGTACTCGATACTTTTGATTCGATACCAAGTATTTATGGTATCGAATCAATTTTGCGATACATACTCGAAACAAAATTACTTGGTATCGAATCGAATCAGCGTCACCTTAAAAAATACCAACTCATATAAAAAATCACCAAGCTAAAGGCTGATCGTGATCGCGCAGCGCGCTAGGTTACTGATTAATATCGCGCGTCGAACAGCCGAATTTTCGACTTCACCCGACGAAAGCGGGAGAGACGCCTGCGCACGCCATTTAAGTTGTCAATTGCTAAAGTGAAAAGAAAGTGATTGTTTACGAGCAATTTTATTTATTGTAATCATTGAATTCATCGGTTTATATGTTCAATGTTATCATGGCACCACCAAAATCAATAGTATGGACACATTTTACCAAATCAAACGAAAATTTTTGAGGTACCTAAAAAAAGTACTAATAACTATCGATATTAGTTAGTATCGATACTTTAGGAGTACTTATTTAAGTAGTATCGAATAAGTAAAAATATTTGAGTATTCTCGAAATTAGTAGGTATCGACACTTTGGTGGTATCGGAACATCCCTATAAGTAATAACTAATAAGGTTCAAATATCTCTAGTTTCTACTCTCTAGTCTCTAGTAGTCTTTGATCTCTAGTCTGTTTAAATAAAATACTGTACTGTGTCAATTGTCATTCCATATTAATTGATCGCCAACAATGAAGACGTGGCTGCGGCCTTTAAAACCCACCAAAATTTTCCAATTATTACCAAAAATAAGACTAGGCTGTATGGACTAAAGTCCTTTGCCTTTCCCATTAGGGATAAATTGAATAAATAATAATATAAATTGATTTTTTGATAATAAAAACATGAAAATGTTTACTACAATCGTAGTAACGGTGTACACAATTTACCTTCACCTCTTCACAGTAAGATTTTACAAAATTTGTCTCAGCACAGCACTCTGCTGTTTGTCGATGACTCTTCTATCAAGACATCTACATTGGAGATTAGACAAGTTAGTGTCGAAAAGTATTTGACTTACGTTAACTGTAGCCAGGAAAACGCTTTCTCGTAGCCAAGGTACATGTAACGACAGTACCGCAAATTCACAGCGTAGTTGAGACCTGCCTCATAGCACCCTATTCGGTATTCCTTAATTTTGTCACTGGATTTAGCGTATTCCTAATGTCCAGTTAATATTTTAAGTGCGATTTTAATATCTATGATCATTAACTAGAGCCAAGACAGAGTCAAACATGGGAGAAAGCCAAGAACAATTTTACATTTACATTTTAATTTGTGATTTGGTATGAGCTAACGAAAGGTTATGGAAGGAATAATGAATTAAAACATGTTTTTTATTAAAATTCACTTAATTTATCAGTATCACTAGTATATATCACTAGTAATAAATTTCTAAAAAATGAAAAGATAATTTTAACATCATATTTGAAACTAGTGCTCAAAAAATACTTTTCAAGGTTTATTCAACATAACGATAAATATTTATGATTTTTATTTACTTATATTAATTATATTACTTAAATTTAATACTTTCAATTATTACAAAGAGTTACCAGTAACTTACCCAATAATCAAATGGATTTGTCAGATACATGGAATTCTCTAATGCAATTGGCTTGAAGACCAAGTGAAGAATGGCTCACGACGGAAATCTGCAAACTTATAGTGTCAGTAAAAATTTTTAATATTTTCTCATACTCCTGAAATATATTAGTATTATTTCCATAAATATATACCAATTTGCGGTCTCCATAAATATTTTTTTTATAAATAATATAGTAAAAGTTTTTAAATCTAAGTGCATTCTAGGTATGAAACTCATTAAATGTTGTAAAATAAATACGTTTAGAAGATGCGGATTGTTTATGGAAACATGTTTTGTGCAATATTTTTGCTTCCAATTAAACATCCATCATTTATTTTTATAAAATTACTTACTCAAGTGTAAATTGTGATCTTTCTTTGACGTGTTTTTAGAATTTAATCTATGTTTTACTTATAATTGTTCCAACAATCTCTTGACTCTATACTTTTATAATCTATGCTAGAAAATTGTCTTTTCTCTTATAATAAATCACGTCATTACGTAATGGCTGTGGTTTGTCAGTGTCAATATTAAAATTAAAAAATATATCTTTTCTTCACACAAAATAATGGCTGTCCCATTCCGGATTCTTTCTCGCTGCAAAGGTAATAAAATAAATATGTCTATATTAGTTATATCACTAATATTTCAAAATAGCATGTGAATATAATTTATTGGAGTTACCTCAGCCATCACTTGCTGTAGCCTTCACTTTTTTGCTCTACTTGTTATCCGTGTTCAATGATCGATGTTGATTAATTTGCTGAAATTGATTAGACGCAATGCACCAAATATATAATCATAAGTATCTGTACCCGTCTCCGGTACAAGATTAATGCCTTATACATCTCAAGTACATTCATAAATTTAGTTGATGGTCAATGTTACGTATAGGTAAGCTAAATATAAAAAAAAGTATGTATTGTTAAAAATAAAAAGAGTGAGATTGAAAAGTCATAACTGATAACACATTTGATGAAACTACATAATGCTTTTCAACCTTTGACGCTTATCTTTCTTCATAATTATTCCTATTGCCAGTATATTACGGATATAGAAAAAAAAAAAATTGCATTATTTTCCATAGAAAAGATATTAATTTTTATAAAAATTAATATCTGACGAACAAAAATAGTTTATCAATTTTTATATCAAATAGATATGGGAAGGTGTGACCTAAACAAAATACCTTTTCACAGATGGATTTAAGCTTGGGAATGTCCGATTTCAGTCTCAGTATACTGACACTAGAAAAAACTTAATACTCACAAAAGAAACTAAAGTCATAGTTCAGGGTTTTACCGGAAAACAAGGAACATTCCATAGTCAACAGGCACTTGATTATGGCACAAATGTTGTTGGTGGCGTATCTCCAAAAAAAGCTGGAACAGAACATCTGGGTAAGCCAGTCTTTGCCACTGTGAAAGAAGCAAAGGAGAAAACGGGTGCCCATGCATCAGTCATTTATGTACCACCCCCCGCTGCAGCTGCAGCCATTATGGAATCCATAGAAGCCGAAGTACCATTGATTGTGTGCATCACAGAAGGAGTACCTCAACATGTAATCTATTTGAGTTATTATAAAATTTAGAAAATACAAATGTTATTCTAACCCATTTAAGAGAGAATGTACTTGGTGTATATATATTTCTTTCAAAATTATAGGACATGGTACGTGTGAAGCATGCACTCCTCCGACAAAACAAATCCAGGCTGGTAGGCCCTAACTGTCCTGGTATCATTGCACCAGATAAGTGTAAAATTGGAATTATGCCAGCAGCCGTGCATAAGGCTGGGTGTATAGGAGTTGTTTCCCGATCTGGTACTCTTACCTATGAGGCTGTGCATCAGACAACATCAGTAAGAATTTCTCTTATTAAATACTTGCTGCTATTATTTTGTAATATTTCACATTTTTGTTATATATAAAATACAATAGCAGCTTAATAAGCATGCAGACTTGAAGGAATTATCTAGTCTATTTTAAAGTGTTTCTAGAGGGATGACTACTTGGAGAATTGTTTCTTTTTTCTTTTAAAGACTTGGATGTTATTAGACCGTTTGTTAAAATTTTTAAAGGGGAATAATATTAGTATAGTTTTAAATATTACATTGTAATTATATTTATCATTTATTTACATCACTTATATTGAAAAGCTTATATAGTAAATAGTCCTTTTTGTTTAGGAAGAAAAAAATTAAGAAGTTCAAATATTAGAGAAAGAAAACATATTCTTATGAACTGATTGTTTGTTTTAATTCAATTCAAATATTATAAGTGTACAAAATTTCGTGGACGATTTTTTATTATTAAATAAGCTATATTGGACATAGCTTGAATCCTGCTCCTCATTTCTCAAGGTCGCGTTTTTGTTGACGCCCACGTTCAATGAGTCTCCTTTTTAATCCAGAGGGTGCTTACCAGTAAAGTATGGTTCAGAACAAATTGTCTGGACTATATTTAATATAATCTAAAACAACCCAGCATTTATTTTGGTTATTTCAGATGATTGTATTGACTAGTATTCCGTGTTACAGAGGAAAATCTGAAAAATCCAGATATATTAGAAATTTATTTTTGTTTTTGTTTGAATGCAATAATTGTGACTTGCCATATGGGGTTTCCTTCATATAGTAATATACGTCATGCATGTGTTCTGTTACCCCTACCATACCTTTAACAAATGCATACCTGTTAAAATTTTAATTTAAAATAAATAAATAAATATTTTATTTAAATTTCAGACTGGCTTAGGTCAAACACTTTGTGTTGGTATTGGTGGTGATCCATTTAATGGAACAGACTTCATTGATTGTTTAGAGGTGTTTCTTGCTGATCCTAATACCAAGGGAATTATTCTTATTGGAGAAATTGGTGGTAATGCTGAAGAGTTAGCATCAGAATATCTCATCCAGAACAATACTGTAAGTACATTGTATCACAAATTTTGGTAATTAAAATATCGGTACACTTCATTGGCAAATAGAATCTTAAAAGTGAATCTATGCAAGCATTTTGTATTAAATTAAAAATTTTAAACTTTAATTGAGAAAGTAGTTTATATAAAATCTTGTTATCATTTTATATTTCTTTTATTTTTTGTTAGGTTTTAATATATCTTATGGATTTAATTATTATTTTTTGCTAAGCTGTTTTTTTTTCTTGACAGAGCAAGGTAAAGACAAAAACCTGCAACAAGGTTACATTTTGTTTTTATAACATTTAAAGCATCACATTGAACATAAAGTATTGCATTTCATAGGATGGAAAATCATTTGTTTTCATACCACATTTGATTCCATTTAAGAAACTCATTACTAGAACAGCTGTTATCAACATTTTTAGTGGTTTTTAATTAGATTAGAAGTGTTTGTAGAAATGAGTGTTTTATTACTTTAAGAGATTATCCTATTAATTGTGTTTTATCTACAGGGTCAAAAGGCTAAGCCAGTGGTATCATTTATTGCTGGTTTGACAGCACCTCCTGGTAGACGCATGGGTCACGCTGGGGCCATCATATCAGGTGGCAAGGGAGGTGCTATGGACAAAATTAAGGCTTTAGAGAAAGCCAATGTTATTGTCACCCGCTCTCCTGCAAAAATGGGCGCCGAATTGTTAAAGGAAATGAAACGACTAGAACTTGTTTAAAAATCACAGTGACATAATTTTATTTTGTATAGAATTTTAGAAATTATACATTATTTATTTATTCTGTTGTTATTAATTAAATAATGATTTTTTAAATGCTCCTATAGAAAAAATCATATGATTGCATATACTTTTAGTCAACACTCTTGTATAATTCATAACATTAGGGGATCTTTTAGATAAGTCTTGTCCAACAGATGTTTAAAATGTATGTTAAGCTAAGCTATGCTGCCATTTTTTGATATAATTTGGTTACTATAAAGCTTTCCATGTCTTAGTGCTATATAATTATTGTACTCTCATATCTAATCCGACATGACTACTATGATAACTATTACCTCGAATGTTTGAAGATATAAGGATGAAATAAAAATTACATAAAACAAACAAGAATTTAATTGAATTAAGTAACATAGATCCTTATTCCTATATTAAGATTAAATAATAATGCAAATGGATTGTGCGCAATAATCGTTGGTCATCGCATTCTCAGAATCTGGAGCCAACACTTAGGTGTAAGAGTAATAGCCTAGTAAGAGCACCTAAGTGTTGGCACTGAAGTGTGAAAATCTGTACTAAGTATAAATTATGGATTTGGACTTGACAAGAAGTTAAATTTATATGATTACATCTTCGAATTATCGAAACATCTAAAAATATAAGCGATGGAGAGGAGTTACCGTGGCATTATAAAAAGACAAACCACTCTCAAGAGAAAATGGAAACGGGCAGGATATAGAATGATGAGAGATGGTAAAATGGCCAGGGCCACGAGGTACATCACCGAGAAGCCGGCCTTGTACGAGATGGATTGACGAAATTGTAAAGATAGCAGGGTGGATGATGGAACGTGGTTAACAAAAAGATCTGGAATTCTTCGGAGAAGGTATTATATGGAATTCTTTTCCATATAGTACAGACATATTTTTATTATTGTTTAAATCACTGTTACTGTCATGTCGTTCATTTTTGTTTGTATTTGTGGAGTCGGAAAAATCATAAAACTATTATAATTATTATTACTATACTTTGAAACGATAAAGTGTATGATTCTTAAAAAAATAAAAATACTATATATCACAAATTATATATATTTCAATAATCTTATAGTGATGGAATTAAAATCTGTGATTGAAATGAACAAAGAAGACTATTCATACTTAGTAAATCGTTATTTTCTAGAGGCCAGGCATTCTAGTTATGACAGCTGTATGACATATCTAAATGTCAAGTGCAACTTATGTAATTTTAAGGTTTGTTGTTTATACGGGTTTAACAAATTTAATGGATAATGACGATTTTAATAAATTAAGTATGTAGATTTTTTTTTTTAATAAAACAGGGGGCAAACGAGCAGGAGGCTCACCTGATGTTAAGCGACACCGCCGCCCATGGACACTCGCGAAGCCAGAGGGCTCACCAGTGCGTTGCCGGCCTTTGAGATGCTTATGAGATGTTTATACGCTCTTTTTTTGAATGTCCCTAAGTCGTTATTATTCGGAAATACCTCTTTTGGCAGCTGGTTCCACAAAGCGGTGGTGCGCGGCAGAAAGTGCCTTCTGAAGCGCTCAGTTGTGGAACGGCGGACATCAAGGTGATACGGATGAAATTTCGTATTCTGCCTCGATGTCCGATGATGGGATTCAGCTGCAGGTATCAATCCGAACAGCTCCTCCGAACACTCTCCGTGATAAATGCGATAGAAGATGGAGAGAGACCCTACATCTCTACACAGCGCCAAAGTGTCAAGCCGCTCAGAAAGTGAGGTCGTGACTAGTGCTCTTCTTTGGATGCGATCAAGAGGAAGGAGCTGGTACTGGGGAGCTCCCGCCCAGAGGTGAGAACAGTATTCCATGTGGGGCCGAATTTGCGCTTTATAAAGTTGCAAGCGGTGACCCGGTGTCAAATACCGTCTCGCCTTACTGAGCACACCAAACTTCTTGGAGGCAATTTTAGCCTTACCCTCCAAATGATCGCGAAATTGAACATCATTCGATATGTCGACGCCAAGAACTCCGATGCTGGCTGAGGCTTTAAGAGGAGTGTCAACAAAAAGAGGAGCAACGACAAAGGGGATCCCATCGGGCCCGCTCGACTTATGTATGTCCAAGGAGAGGAGAGCTTTAAAGATAAGATAGAAGGTAGATCATTTATTAAAATTATTATTCATCAGAGAAAACTTTCACAAGGGTATAATTTTGTGAAATAAGTATATTTACACGGTTTGTTTACCATTTTTGCCATGTGTAAAAAGACGGACTATAGCTTCTTAGTCTCTAGTCTATGGTCAGCTATTAAATGTAAAATGAGGATTGGTGATTGATGAATGTTGACTTGTGAGTTGGTGACTTGATTACTGCTGAGTGTGACTGGTTAGGTTTGACTTTGAGCAGTTAAGGAGGGACGAGGTGGTGAACATAAAACTGTAAACTTATATTATTATATAGAGTAAGAAGAACCGCGAACTTACGACGTGCCCTACCTGCCTCATCCATCTTTCGGGTTTATGGTGCGACGGGTTTTGAGTTTTGACGGAAATTAAACTTGAATTATTTTCTTAGTACTCACTTCACGGTATTATACATTTTGAGATTACTTGCTGGAGTAGTTTTTAACAACGAAATAAGATATACAGTAAAAAAATCGATGATTATCTTAATCAATGTGGTGTATTGCAAATAATAAAGTATACCATGTTCGATTTATATAAAACGCTGCCTTAGAGAACTTGATTCCTGCTTACACCTGCTTGTTGTGTTATAAAAATATAAAATGAGTAATTGGGCAAGAAGGATGCATAGACGAGCTGCTACGCTAAGTAATGTAGTCACGTCTTGTGGTCATCCGAATTCATTGCCTTATCCAAGGAGATTAGAAAAAGTAAAGTTTGGTGTCCCTCTTCATGAGGTCTGCAAAGAAGACATCCCTGGACCTTTACTTGTAAGTAGATTAGTAGAAGTAAATTAATAGGTATAGTCTTGAAAGCTTAAATTTTTCAGGCTTTCAATATACTTTTTACTTACTGATGTTGAAGTCCATGAGTAGTGTTTACTTAAACAGGTGATACTCCTGCCAATTGCCAAATCGATTATTTTATAACTACTATAAACTACTCATAATGTAAAATCATGATCCATTGCAATCCCTACCTGTATATTTGATTGATATAATATGACATATATTGCAGTTAATATTTAGCAAGATTAGCTAATAAAAAACAATCATTGTAGGTCCTCATCCTTAAACTAAACAAAGAAGCACCTCTTCGCCGTGATGTATTTCGTGCTCCTGGTCATCAGGGAGCCATGAAGAAACTTATACACTTTTTACAAACTGGACGGCTAGTTAATGTTGATAACTATTCAGTATACACTATAGCTAGTGTCCTGAAGAAGTTTCTTAGGTAATTAAATAACACTTTAACATAATAGAATGAATATTTTATAAAAACTTGGACAAATATATTTAAAGTATGGCTATTTCATACTTTTCTCTCATCACACTCCTAATTCTTTATGGTCACTTGCCCAGACTATAAATACTATATTGTATGACCAAAAACCATTGGCAAAACAATAGAACCAAATCAGACCATTAATCTTAAAGTAGGGTATAATTTCTGTAATTATTAAATTATGGTTATCAAATTTGAAATTAACTTTTGAATTCAAGTATTCTTATTTAAAATTAAATTGAGGATATAAAAGTTATAAATGGTGTTATCTTACTCTAATATCATTCACATAGTTCTTAATTAAAGGACCATTTTACTTTTAATAAAACAAACATTTTTCTCTTAGAAAAATTCCTGGAGGTGTATTTGGACGAGAAGGTGAAATGCAGTTATTTGCAGCTGTGGAGTTGCCGCAAGAACAACAAGTTGATGCTATACGGAGGTATTATACTTATTTTAATAGCCTCATATTATTCAATCTATAGCTTCTGAGATAAACAATGGTAAATTGGTAAATAAAGTATGTTTATTAACAAGCCTATATCCAGTGAGAGTCAGTCTATCTGTGTTTACTTGTTCTCTCATTAAAAAGTTATATCATAGTGGTTATAAGATCATATCTTACATTGAGACCATGCCAAATCTCATATTATTATGGATGGATTTTTTCTTTCTATGTGTGCAATTAATACTTGTTTGCAATATGAAAGAAATCATATGTTCAAAGTTGATACCAGAGTTTAAAATATTTATCTATCTCCTTCTTTACTTCTAAATAATATATATATGAATACAAAATAAGGTACGTAAATAAAAATAATGGATGCGCCGTTACCGTCATAGCGACCAAACATGAATGGTTCCATTTAAGGAAGCTCTAAAATACTCGCTTGATTAGTCAATGGTTTCATTGTTGTCCACAATGGTAGGTTGAACGTCACTTCCACATAGCGAACAATACTTTTGATCGCATTTTGTTGCTATGTTATTTGATTGAGGTTCAGAATATAATTTAGTCTCATTGGTCCCGCTAGAAATAGTAGAATGTAGGCTGACATTACGAAGGTTAGCACGCGATAGAAGAGGATATTATTAAATTTGAAAATTCATTATTTATCACGTACAATCTGTCATAAGCAGTTAATTATGTCAGTACTCAGTAGTACGGAAAATAATTTCAAAAAAACCTGTACAGAAAGCACAATATATGCAATTTAAATGTATATATCAAAGAATTTATCGGATATAATAAATACTAAATCTTAGGTATATATTAAATAAATTTACACGACTACAAAGAATACACACGACTCCTAAAACTTAAATTATTTCAGTTGTAGGCTCATATTCCTTAACGTAGAAATTTTCCTATGCTTCAAAATGTGTAAGGTAAAAATGGAATGATAATTTAATTATTGAATAATAATTGTTGCATGGTAGAATTCTATATGTTCAATGCACTCTGTTATCGCGATAAGATCACCCATTGTCTTATCTGGTAAAGAAACAACTATTAAGTTGTACGTGTATGATATACTACTTTGTAAGGCATATAATACCTACACTAGTCGTTACCGGCGATTTCACGCGCGTCCATTAAGAAGTTTGGTCCACATCGAAAAAGCGCGTGATATATATAATCTTTATTCTAAATTGAACCAATTAAAGCTCAGATTCGAGCCTAATTAAACTTCGTTTTTAATTATATTAGTTTATACGAATATTAATGTTTTACTAAATAAAATGTTATTATTAGTAAACATTTTTCGTATATGTAAAAAATAAAAAAACGGAATTTAATCTACAAACACGTATTCGATGCAGTCATATTTGCGACATTTAATTTATTCAATAAAACTTCACTGATAGTTAACAAGTAAATCGCAATTGAGGAATTAAAGAAAATTGTCGTGTATAATTAAAACACTTCCGCGAACACAAAACGTAACATTGCTATTTCCTATTGTAATGACAAATTAGTTTCATTGCTCCAGTATTTCACGGGTTCATCACTATAATTGATTTTTATTCGATTCAATTTATATTCTAGATATGAATTGGAAAAATTAATACTGATTTCACACGTCTATATTTAGATATGTAAAACACCCGTAGACGGCGTTAGCTAAAATGATTTTATTTCGCTCCCTGAAACTTTTACTTTAGCTATTTCGAAACGTAATTATGAATTCTTTAATATGAAATCACGTTAAACTGCATAACCATAAGACAAGATGTATATTAAAATTGCAGCCAATCAATAACAGAAACCGGTCCGAACGGCACATCGAACTTTCTGTCCTCAGTAAGGTTCGTATCTAATACCTTTATCCACAGTGGAATAACTATCTTCCTGTCAAATGAATATTAAGTTCATGGCGTTATAGTCTGTCAGGATTAATCATAAATAATCTAAGTTTTATAATAAATAAATAAATAAATAAAAAACCTTTATTTCAGATATAAAACATCCTAGATTTACTTTGATCTCTAACAGTAAAAGCAACTCAGTACTGCTCAAAATTTAACTAAAAAGTTGTAAGATTAATTGCATGATGTGTTAGTTATTATTAATTTTTAAATGTCGTTGCTAAAATTAGCAAAAAGCTTCTTAAGACCTCTCTTGTTGAGTTCGTTAGAAGTCAGTAAAATGAAGATGTGACTGATAGCGACCCAAGATCATTTTCAGTTATTCATTATTACTTTAAATTATTGGTTTGTTGTGTATAACGACCATTTCTCGTCGTTTATTTCGGTAAAAATAATATCTTGGCATAAGTGATTTATAAAAAGTTTGTGTGTATGTTTCCTTTGATTTAATTCAAAATATTTTACCGTTATTAATCTGTAACTTCGTGTTATCATCGTAACAATAGCGGTCATTCACCCCGTATTCATTTTCCTATATAATTAGGTCATTAAGATAATTAATTTCAGGGAAGTAGACAAAGGTGTATTTAAATTTCAGAACATGCAATGAGTATTCGGTCGGTACCGGCTACAGTACGAATTTAATAATTGTGCATAGAGGTACTTCACAACTCACAGAGTCTATGATATATAATAGAAATTAAGCTATTATTTATCCAAAACATAATGTCTAAAAAACTATTATTGAGATATATCTTCTATAAACGTATTAAATGGAACTTCAAATTTATATTGGGGTGCCGCGTAAGTTCGTAGCTATGGTATGTGGAGTTGTGCATGGATATAAAAATCCAAATCATCCGCGTTGAAATATAAGGGACATTTTCTCCGATTCTGAAGAGTAATCGGAAATATGAGACAATTTTGACACTATCTACTTGTCGACTAATAAAAATACATACAATAACAACTACATTATTTACAAAAAATCTAAGTAATTCAGGTCCGTAATACTTTTGAATACAAACATTATACGCCGCTCAAATTACCGTTTCTCTCACTTTCTCAGAAGACAGTGAAGTATTATTTCATAATATACAGCAGTTTGTGAAAAAACCAAAAAGAAGCATCTCCTTCGGAAACGATATACATAATGTAATTTGAACATTCACACACACTTGTAAAATTATTTGTTTTATTAACAGGTTACTCCTGTCGCTACCAGTTTGCACGCAAAGGCTCCTTGTTCTCTTGTTCGGGACTTTTCGTGTTATGGCTTCAAATGCAGATAAAGCAGGTAAATTGTTTATTCAGATTTGGTTGATGTAATTTTTTCTGTTTTTAATTTAAGATACACAGTTATGTAATTAAGTTTCTCGCCGCTTCTGTTTTTTGTTATTTAATATGAGGCCTATCCAGACAGATCAGGCCTAGCAGAAATCACCTCAATCTTTGTTGTTGATGGCCTTTCGATACGATAAACACAAAAACTACCGAAAGTTCTGATTCTAATGAAGTGATGTTTTTTGTAAATTAATATTACGACTGCAATCCACGCGTTGAAGCTGTGGGTGGACTGTTTACATTTCAAATATAATTAAGATACATAAACAACTATATATGGGAAAACAAATAAAAAATTTGTCTATGTGTGGTACCTTTTTCTCATAAGCTTTTAAAAAATAATTTTAATAACTGTATAGCCTTCCTCTATATATAGAATTTTCCAATAACAATTTCCAAAAACGTAATATACAATCACAATCAAAATATTCGGCTTTATAATTTTTGTATAGCTTTTAGTTTATAAGTATTTATCTAGAGATCAAAGATTTCGCGGGTCTCTTTATCATTATAACAATCACTCGAACTACGCTTAATCCGTCGTTGACCTTATGTTTCTCGGAGAAAAAAATGGAACAATGAAACCGAAAATAATTAGTGGTAATTTCGCCAATTACGTGCGCGTGGGCAGTGTCGATGTGATGCAACCAACAGCGAATTGGAATTACTGTTTTTCGTTTATCTTCATAAAATTGCCCAGATGGTGTTGTTTTCCCTCTCCGAGTAATACTGTATTAAATATGATATTTGTTTCGTATGCAATTAAAAAAGAAAAAGTACTGTACTCATTTAGTATTCAATTGAGTAAACTTAAAAATCAGTACCCCTAGCGTGTCAGCTGTCCAGTTTATACAGTCAAAATTAAATTGGGGTCCTTTTATGTAGGTTTCATGAAATTGTATTTCTTAATAACTATACAAGGGGAGTGAGATCGTATTAAAATCATGGTGCTTTATACTCCCAAAAGGAATAGTAATGAAATTATTACTTATTTATAAAATAATATTTATGGAAATGGAATTTGAAATAAAGAAACTAATAGTACATGAACTAAATAGTAATTGTATGTGGAAGTAATGTAGTTGTAATTTCCCCTGTATAATATTTTCCCACATACACATATGTATTCTTGTACGTTTACGACTTCCTTTTACGCCTCGTTGTATCATAATTGACCTATTTAGGATCTGACTCCTTATATTGTTGAAATACTTTGCTATTTTTTTAAACATTGCCAGGTTTCCATAACACTTAACAACTTACATTCACCACAGTTATATAATTTACATAACGAAAATTTCGTGTTATAAAATTGTATTATTATACAAACTTTGCCACAAATATTCATCGGAACGTTACGTTTACTATGTTCCGCTGTTATAATAAATTAACGTTTTTATCTATGCATGTTCAATTGAGTGTAAATAGTTATTATGGTGGTCCCGTTGTGTGGGTACTTCCGTTCTAGAGTTTATGGCATAGTCTATGGGTATTCTAATTTTCATTGTAAAGTTATGTTTTGATTTTAAATTTTTGACGATTATAGTAAAAAAATTTGATACACGAAAGACAAAGGAATTTTTAACCTGGATAATACAGGGATCGGATTTGGTTGTGATTTTGAATTTAGAATGTAATTGAAGATTGTTTAGAATTAATGTAAGATAGGTACCCTAATGCTATCTACAATACGGTAATTACGTATTACGAGGATACTGTCGTATCCTAATGCAATAATTTACAATAAGACGTAGGAATGTATGAGGCTTATCAAAATATAAAAACATCAAGCGCCAAAATAAAATTATGTTTTTAAACAATTTTCAGGTACGGGTATGACGTCTGAGGCTCTCGGGGTATCCGTGGCGCCATCATTCTTCCATTCTTGCGTATCAGATGGCAAGACTGCGACGATGGAGGATGTGCAACGGTTCAAGGTCGGTATCATTGTTCAATTAAATGCGTTGTGCAGGGGAATATAAATCTAATACGAGGGACATCGTAACGGTATCCACAGACATGGTTCCATTTAATTTATTGACATTCTTTTATATCAAGGCTTGGTCCCTATCTAAATAATATTTGTTACTTTGAGATACGTAAAAATGTTACATTATTTAAAAGTCTTAACATATACCAGTTGACACATTAGCAGTAATATATTAAATTATATATTTTATATAGATAAATATAGAAATAGAATTTTGTTCAGTTAACATTTTAAACCTTTGCCTATTAGAAATATTTATATATTTTGATTTTTACTTTGATGAAGGACATATTTGATGTTGCAATTGATATTACATTCTTGATATGATAAACCAACTAAATATTCCAAAGAATCTTTAAGATCTTACAACTCAATGAGTTTCGCAGTAAAACGTGTGTAAGGTCATTTAGTAATCGCATATCAAGATCAGACTCGTGTCTTATCGGCCAACAATGCATTGTAAAGTTACTACCGTTGCGATAGTTTGATAATCTGGACGACATAAGTCCAGACGGTAAAATACCTACCTCTTTATTAATAAGGGGAGGGAAGCTTTATTTTTTTTAACTAAAATACTCTGTTCATCATTTAACAACAGCGTAAACACAGAATAAGACGAAACAATAGTTTATTAAGAAACTGTTATTACCTATTTGTGGCCTTTTTTAATGATAAAATTAACACTTAATAAATAATATTAGAAAAATGCTTTTTAACAAATTAACATTATTGTCTTTCGATAAATTAAAAAATAATTAAACTATTATAATATAGGGGGGAATTTAAACTTATATAAGCATTAGCATTACATTGAGTAAGTACACAATGAGCTGTGTATATCACTATAACGCTTCTTATTGTGTAATTAATGGGAATTAAGTGCTTGGTGTAAATAGCTTTAACAACACTCAATTGTTTATAACATGCAACCAAAGGCTGAAGTATGCGTAAGTACATTTACCGTAGTAGATTCTAGCAAACTTTGTATATATGTCACTAAACTGCAATATACTTTTTAAATGGGGTGCTTGTTAATGAAAAGGGAACTATGTATTTTATACTGTTTTAACGATTGCATTATTCTTATTATATTTTTGATCAAAAGTATTAACCTAAAAATTTTAATGTAATGAAAGCTTTATTGATTAAGTAGATTGATGGAAAGTTCAGTTTGATTTTGGAAATTATAAAATAATTCTTACAGTAGAGTTTTTTATTCAATCGGACGTTTTGGCGCGATTTATCGGTTCTTGGTTGAATCAGTTTCAAATATCCCATTGTCATAGATGTGGAGACGTGTTGAATATCAACTTGACACAAGATAAGGATTTACAAATTCTTACTCACATCCTGCTTTCAATTATGACTCATTTAATTTGTTTCACTATGTCTATCTGTATTCGTCATATACATTAGTATTACATGATAAAATTGCCATAATTAGCCTGAAAAAGGTTTGTTGAACGTTATAAATATAAACTGGTTGTGAAACTTAATAAAATTTATTAACGCTAATAGTTAAAAAATGGGATAAATCACATTTTTTCCCATGACAATTTTTGCTGAATTGGGTTTATAATTATGACTTTAGCAATTGGATTCAAACGCGTTAGATTGAATTTTAATAAGTAATGTACATGTGAATTAATAAATGTGACTTACTATCCACACTCGGAATGGATAATAAATAACATGATTATTAATAATCGTAGTACTGAATGCTTTATGCTTATCACTTTAACTAGACTGTAAATAAACAAAAATGTATGTAAATGAAGCTTGTACGTATTTGCAAAGTATTATGTATTGTTAATTTACAAAACACATACATAAATGACTCCAATGGCACTGTTCTGCACACTGGAGGTCTCTTTTTATCACAGCTTAAACACAATTTGATAGAAAGAGACGAACATAGAACTTACATAGAACTAAATAAATTTGTATGTATCCAAAACTCTAACGTCTGTTCTAACTGTAATCTTGACATAGGTGGCGACACGAATCATGCGACAGCTGATCGAACAGTTCAGTGCTGGGGATCTTTTCGGGCGAGATAACTATGAATACTATGCCCGTGTTACGGGAAGGGTGTTGCGTGTTAAGGACGAATGGATTTGCTCGTTTCGAGACCCGCCGCCGCCGCGCCACCATCGCGACCAGGAGGCTTATGCTAGTAAGGGATCTTTTAAATAGTAGTAACTCCAAGCAATTCAAAACAAAAACATCCAACTAAGTGGTTTTTTTATATGGAAAACGGAAAATCGTAAGATCTTTCTGTCAGGTTATATACTATAAGTGGTGCTTTATTCACGGATTTAAATGTATTGAAGTTAAAAAGCTATGAAACTTATGAAAATATGAAGACATGTTTAAATATTTTTTGTGGAAAATAATTCCAACAAATGTTTCCTTTTTTGCAAAATAATAACGATAATCTAAATATAATCTCAATGCACACAATCGCACTATAAAAAAGCGGTAGAGATTACAGCAAACTAGTTTCTTTATGAAACATTGCGAAAAATTCTCACGGCTAAGTTGATATTTACGTGTATAACATCGACTTCCTATTAATGGTTTGTTCACCTCAGAATTGTCTGTCATTGGTTCCACTAAATAATTTGCTCGTAAAACAATGGTTAAAAACAAGACTTTAATTACGATTCGAATTGATTTTTATGCCTATTTTTAATTTGCTTGCGCTTTTGTTAAGGACTTCTTTAGTTTTTATGAATGAGTTGGTTATTCTGACTATATGATAACATAAAATTATTTCGCATACACTTATATTATCATAATTAATGTTTTTTTTTATTTAAATGTTAATAAGGAAATATACTCGGACAAAAATATTTTATGTAGTTTTTTTTGTACAAATAAGTTTAAGTTATATTTTCATATATCTGAAGTTTAGGATTCTTCCTTGAATAATAGTTAAATAATATTTATTAAAATTAATAAATCACTCCTTAATTATGAATATTTATAATTTCAGGACAACTATCACTCGAGGCAGAAAAAACTTGGCTGCAATGCGAATGCGATCGATGGGGCAACAAATATAACTTGGAAGGTAAAATTTTCTTCTTTGGCTTATTAATATAAAACATTAATGTAATACAGGTAAGTTAAATCCTGGACTCGTAGCTTCACAACTGCAGTTTTTCGTCACCCCGATTATAAAGTACTCAATATATGTTACCAATATTGAAAGTTAATAGATTTAAATACAGTTTTATCCAGGTTTTTCTTTATCCTAGCTTCATTATAATTGCTGGATATTGTTAAAATAGTAAAGTAAAAAAATTTATACATTCCACGAATGGGAGAAACCCATAACTATATAATTCATAATATAAATTTATAATTTTTACCCAAGCTTCGGGAATTAGGAAAAAAAATGGATACAATATAATTACTCCATATAACTTACTCCTAGCACAAAGCGTAACATAAATACATATTTAATTTGGACACCATTTTTTTAATATGTTCATTGATGTTTGTCGATTATCTCTTTAACCTTACTTTATTGTATTTGATATAATATTATCGTGTCGTATAGGATAGTGTCATATTTGCACTGAATAGAATGTTTTCCACAGGTCGAGTGAATGATTCATGTTAATTTCATAACGTGCCCTATGTAAAAAATGTATAAAGTATTTGGGTGAGTCTAGTAAGTCTCTATTGTCTTAACAAATGGGTTAAGGTTCATGGCAACACTGTAGGTAATATTCATTTCACACTATTTACATTCATTATTACTAATATATTTAAAAGTTGATCTTTAAATCAATCGTTATATTCTTGTATTTATATAACTTTTAGTACGAAATTTCACATCAGAATACATATGAAGTTGCAGCAAAAAAGGACTTTTTAGATGGTGCTACATAATTCTAAATTATTAACAATATTTAGTTAGTAGTTACAAAGTTTTTATAAAATTATGTAAATCTCATTCGGGTTATTTCAAGTAGCTTAAATGTTGTCTAATGTCTGATACGATGGTCGCGTTAAAAGTTTCTGGAATGAATAAGAAAAAATACAATTAAAAGTCAAAATAAATTTATTGTTTCCCAAAATATTCTCTTTTTGTATAGATGCAAATTTTCGTGCCACACGACAGCCTCTTCTGGTGATGAAAATATTTGACTGCGTCATTGCTTCTTAATTTTTGTTAATAGAAAAATGTCACAAGGACCGGCGACTGTTTATAGGATGTCTCATAAGTTCCGTGATTATCAACTTCAAAAAATTCGTTAGTCTGTCGGCCTTGTGCTACTTAGTGCATTCGTGGAGCAAGATGAATTTCTAATTTTCCGTCAAACGAGTATGTTTACCAGTTATACTCGGTAGGCGTTTCTCTAAAATAACGGTAGCCCGTTTCACTATTATTAAAAAAAGTATTTTTGCATAGGGCAGCTTCTGATCTTGCTAGGTAAAAGTTGTTTCAAAAGACAGGGAGCGAAATTTCTTGAATTCTGCAAATCAGTTATAATAGTCGTATTACATAGGGCTTCATCGCTAAAAGGAGACATCCTAATGTACACGAGAATTTTAAAAAGGTGACAACACAAAAATAATTGACAATCAGTTGAAAAATGTTTATTTTCAGAAAAGATTAGAATTTTTAAATGTTGTTATTACTTTATAATATTTAACTGTTTACCAGTGTAAATATTAAATTTTGGGGATTGAAAAATATACTTTAAAATCCGAAATATTATCTTGGAATAAATATTATTAATTGCTTATTTAATCTCAAATGCCACATACGGTTAAAAACACTTATGACAGTATTTTATCATAGAATTTTCAATTCTTCATTCACCTTCCATGTACCTGTTGATACTTCATTCGATTTACTGAACAAAAGGTGGCGGCAGCACATTGCGGCCTTAGAAACTTCATGGTATTTTGTAATAATGATTTAGAAAATATAAATAATCAAATGTTTTTACACTATGTTGCTTGCTAATGAAAGTAAGAATACATGGACGCCGATTGCGTTACTACCTTATGATGTTATACCAGTTTCGAAATAAAATAAAAATACGAGATTAGATTAGTTGGTATCCACATGTAAATATTTAAGTTGTTAGCTAAAAAAGATATTAACGTCATTATTTCTAGACAATTCGATACTATAATAGATTACTAATTTTCTTCTGAAAAATAACTCAATGCTTCAAGGTTTATCGAAGTCCGAAGAATGCCAATCAATGCCAGCGTTGATGGGCGTAGTTGGCACCGGTGGGGCGGGGACACTTGGCCTCGGAATAATCCCCGAACACAGTCTGCTGGACTCTTGCACTCGCCTCTCGATATCGCTGGAGGAAAGTGTGTTCAAGGTAATTTAGAGCAAATACTCTATAGCATTTATTTTCAAGGGCAAACTTAACAAAATACAGAACAAAATAAAGGAAACACTGCAACCGGTCTTTCAACCTTATTTAATCACTCGTATTCCATATAGGTTCATCCAACATATAACTATAAAAAGTCATGGCAAATAATGTGCATGTTGCCGATGGTAGAATATAGAAATAGATGTAGAAAAATTAATTAAACCAGGACCCTGATATGGCAGAAGTTAGGGGGGGGGAAAAAAAAAAACACATAGAACTATAATTTTGTATTAATTGTCAAATTTCAGGTGTCAGTCAGTTCATCGTCCCAGTCATCATGTAGCAACTCGAGCCCACACATGACATTAGAAGAACTTTGTGCTATCAACAAGTATGCTGAGAGCACTAAGAGCCTCTCCTATTTACCTCAGGTATGATCTTAAGTAATCCATTATGAAAGTTATTTAAGATATGTAATTTATTTTAAAGGAGTCCCATGAAATTATTAATAATATTGTTTGTATACCAAATCGACCTTTATTTAAGCATGTGTGCGTATACGGGCACGTACGCGTCCGTATCTATAAATAAATAGGAAAAATATTTACAGTAATTCGATTCTTTCTGTGAATAATAGGAATGAATATGAATACTTTGTATAGATGTATAAATTGTGTTGGATATATTAACTCTATATTTGAATTCTAGCGCACACTGAAGGATATATTGTTTTAAATGGTGATGTTGAATGTAGATACCCTGTAGATATAACATTGAATCTGTTTCACTCTGTGTTGTTCTACCAATCTTTTACAAAATGATGATATAGCTTTGTAAAAGGTTGTAATTCTTCGCATGGCAATAATTGTCCGCATTAGTTAGGTATTGCTATTTACAATGTTCTATTCAATCCGTTGAATTGCTCAGTGTGACCTTTCGTTCAGGGTTGATATATTTTTCAGTGGCTTAAAAGGATATAAAAAACAAATTACATCTTCCTGTCGATTTGTTTACTAACCGATGGAAAGGATTAACAAAACTAACATTTCTGTGTTTAGCTAACAAATTAACGGTATAGTTCCTTTTGAATTGTAGTTTGATGGATGGTTTTTGTGTTAGGTTAGAAGTATTTGACAGATTTTATTTTTACAGTTGCGAAGCGAGATTCGTTGTTTGTATGTATGAAATATCAGAAATATAACACAATATTAGGAACTGTAACTATGGTGAAGGTTTATATTTCTGAATAAACAAAACTATGTTAAATGGACAGTTTCTTTTGTCCAAATTTAATTTTATCAGGCGCTTTGTACACCGATCGATATAATCCAAGCTATAATTTGTAAATAAATTTGCTTTGTGTATTCGATCGATCCATGTACACAGTATGAACTACGGAGCGGTAGGCAGACATTTATATTTTGTATAGCGAAATAAAACCCACAAAAGTAAATAGTTCACATTAAAACGTAAGTCTATCCAGAGGCAATATAGAATTAATTATTTCATTCGCTGCACATGTTTATGGTGGGTTAAAGGCCCAATAGTAGAGAGCCGAGTCTCGTACCGCTCCGTAGGCCGAGCCGGCGGTGACGGGTGACGGGTGTTGCTAGGTCCACGAGCGGCAGCGTGCGCGTATGCAAACCCGCTCGGAGTGGTTCCTGCAGCCCGCAGCCTCGCTGGACGCCCGCCCGCGCCCCGGTACGCCCCGCCCCACCAACCCCGAAACGCCCACTCCGACCTTCGGCCAATCAGAGAGCACCGCACTTTACGTGCTTGTCGCCTGCCTAGAGTTCTTGTTTTGACGCCCGCGCGTAACGGTACTGTGCTCGTGTACTTTGGTGCGGTGGACTAACATGGTTGAAGGCATTTCTACCTTTATGTGCTCGCTTTTATCAGTCTCCGCCCTGGGCCAGATTTTGCGTGACGCTTGGTTTAAGTCAAATTTGGGTGGCAGTGGTGTTTGGTTTAGTGAACGACTCGCATCTAATGACTGAAATTTAGTTCAATGAAAGCATAAAATTTTAGTTATATTAAATAAAATTAAATGATGTATGGATCATCAATTCAAATATACAAACAAAACAATAAAAAAACATTGTTATATAAGTACGTAGGTGAAATGCCTTCTAATTTTACTGACACAGTATTTACGCTAAGGGTGTGGCTTTGGCTCTGTTGTTTGGTTCACATATGCATGTACCAATTGTCACGCTTTTCTTCAATTATTCGTGCGTTTATGCATGTATTCTCCTCAAGGGTTTAATCGTTTTTCAATATTATAATTTTAATATACTGAAATGGATGTTTGTAAATATTGACCGTCTGTCTGTCAAGGGTAAGATTGACATGAAAGATGTATTTTTGTCATACGGTTGTTTAGTTCAAGCATGGATAAAGCAATTAATAATGGGCTGGATAGCACTTTGTTCGATTAAAGAACTATTTATGACTACGGTCATTGGTGAAAAATTGTCTATGGAATGTTTGAAAATAACTTGAAACATAATTAAAAGTGCTTTAATCGAACAAGTCTGTTGCTTATTGTATATGGCGCTGTTTAATCACATAAAGCATTGTTTTGTTGTACGACTTAATAATATGCTACTAATACTATAAAATGTGTTGATCTTGCATAATAGACTTTAGAGAAAAGCTTATAGGGTTGATATTTTATGCCTTTAATTTGTACAGTAAAATTAAACTTAATTTTTTTTTTGTTCGTAGAGCCACATTTCTACAAAAGTGACACGGTTTTGCTCACCACTGTTTTAATTTTTTATAAAACAGTAAGTCAACGGCTGAATTTTAATTAATAGTAAATAAATAAATAAATCAAACGATTCAACGACTCAGCCGTAGCCTTACATAAATTAGTTGAGCAAATTACTCCCACATATTAGCTGCGTTTTACACGTTTAATGTTTGTGTTTGGTCAGTCCTGCATAAACAGTAATCTCTATATGCATACTAACATGGTCCCCCGCGCAGGCGGCGAGCGTCGCGGTTCGCGGCGACGTTCGCGGCGCGCTCGCGTGTGCCGTGCGCTCACACACTCCGACACTGAAATCCCGCTCGCTCTCCAACCTCGTAAAGTGACCGCCTGACCCGACGCCTGTCCGCGATGCCACTGCACGCGTTAGCACCTCACTCGGCCTGAGACTGGTCGAGTATCATGTTAGCAGTACCATCATATTCGGTCGGGTCTTGAAACGAAGCAACCCTGCTTACATAATACTTGACAGCCTCCCACCAAGTCATCATGTTTGTAAGCATTGAAACAAAAAGGGGAAAAAATGTAGTGAGTTATTTGAGGCACTCTCAACACTGCATCTTGTAACCGTTAGACCTACTTTATTTTCGAAAGTAAGGCTTTTGGTATTTGTGAAATGTTTATCGTTTAATGTATAGAAGCACATGTTCATATATGATCTGATCACATGTATTACGACCGATATGAAGTCGTCGATATATTAGTAGAACGTTTATATATTTCACCAAAAAAAAATAGTCCTATTGTTATTAGTCCTCTATATGAAATTATAAGTAACGTAGTCGGTCTCTTACTCTATGATGTCTATGGTATTGTAAATGATAAATTAACTTTATAATATATTCATGACATTGCAATTAACGAACAGAAGAACTGTTGCTTAAAATTTTAGCAACAAAACGGAAAAAATCCGATTCGAAGGACCTTACTTTTATTAAGTGCACATTATGATGATTTTCTTTAAATTACTTAATATTAACGAAAGAGGTTTGTAAATGTTTATGTTTTGATTTTAACACAAACTTTTTGGACTCGAAAATTTATGTACAGATGAAAGCTTTACGGATGTGCCATTTTTGACTAAAATCTTTGTTCCTTTAATTTTAGGAGTCTTATCGAACAAAAATCGTGATTTGACATATTAAAATAACATTCCTGTAAATATTGGTAGTAATCAAATTGATGTTCAATGTATTGATCGTATGATAAAAGGTAAGTGACGCCACGCCAAACTGTTACGAATTAGATGTATTTTTACACGTATTATGAATTTGTAGATTTTTTTCAAATGAGAGATGTTATATATTAGTTGTAATATTTCAGCATTTGTCTCTACCTCGTATTATAATTTCCTTATAAAGCGTGGATATACATCACATAGAATTGAAGCCACGTTAAGACTGATTTCCTACTTTCATTTATATAATAGCAAGATACGATCAGGGAAGGTATTAAATGTCTATTTAGCAATAGTACAAATGCCATCAGACAGTATCGAATTTAAATTTTCTTAAACATTAAGATGTTTTCTAAGATAACACATTTTTCTGTGCCTTTTTATGTGAGTATGGATCCAAAAAAGTATCAATATGTTCTTACTAATTTTATAGAGAACGTACCTACGTATGCACAGAGAAAATATAAAACAAGTTTGCTGGATTCTACAGCTTTTCGTATAGGTGCTAGATGATTGTGAAGTATCTTATGATTATTTGAATGAATATATTAAATTATTAGCTTTAGAAAATGCAACACTGACCGGTTCCTATATTCATCTTAGATGTTAAATTATGAGTAGTAAAGGTTTTGAAAGGCAAATAATGTAAGATTTACTAAGCGATCGTGGCATCGACAATCGAAACTGCTTTGTGTTGATAAGATGAACATAGGCACAGGTTCTTATTCTATGTCGATTCCATTGACCTTTACTGCGTTAACTTCAAAATAATTGTATACTGTACATATAATCTATCGCACACTACCATAATGGTATCTCATTAATGTATTCTATTTAGTCAATATTTTAGTTTGGCTAGAGCATATAGTGAATTATATAATAAACTTGAGTTTTGTTTGATAGTGGCAGCTCAAGTGTGTATATGGTTGTGGCGGTGTAACGCTTCCTACCAAGCCCACGCTCCTCGGTCCTTGTTCACACGAAGAAAAATGTGTTCGAAGGACCAAATTGTGTTTATTGTTCGACATAAAATGAATTTTGTAGTTAATGCGTGGTCTTGGTGTACCAGTTATTCTTTGCGCATTTTCTATAGTATTATATGCTAGTTATTAAAGTTTATTAGAGGCTCTCGCCATTTCGATGTTAATATATGTTATAGATTATCTTGGATTCGTCCAAGTTTGTGTTCATCGGCTAGATATAGTTTAAATGGTACATGGTCCGAAATGCAATTTGCTTTCACCAAATTACAGTTTGTAATTACGAAATTTATTTTTAAACGTTATGCTTTTGTCGTATTTTCATAGGAAATTTAGCCTTTAAAATATAAAGAACTGTTAATCGTTGTGGTGCTATGATTTGTCGTCAGTGCTAAAATATATATCTACGTGATTTGAAATATTCGATAGCGTCATTTAATAGATTGGTTGTTAAATTCATTTGCAGAATTTAAGTGGTAATGGAAATAGATTTATTCATTTACAAATTGTAGTTACCTTATGCAATTATATATTCAAATATATATATTGAGATAAGTAAATACCCTCAAGGTATTTACTTATCTCAAGCAAAGGCGCAAGTCTTATGAAGTATTAATACTAGCAGTAATTTTATATAAATACAGTTGGTTTACTCGACTTAGTTAAGGAGCTTACACTGAATATTAATATTCTAGTGGCGATAAATCATAGCATCATACACTAGTATTGGTATAGATAAGATATATTGATTTTATAAGACTGTTTAGTATTTTTATTATCTACTCGAATGTGTCGTCGCGTTATCATTCCACCGACTTTACCAGTTTTTTTTAGAGATAAGTTTGACATTGAAGAATGTATCAATTATTGGAGCATTTCGTTTTGTTTAATTTTTTTTGAACTGCACCATACGAAATTTGTTATGTTTAGTATAAGACTTTTTGTAAAATCAGTTATATTGTATTTTGCACTTCCATAAGTTTTTTTTAAGAATTACACGAAATTAAAAATTATCTTTTTTTAAATCTAATCTGATGTTGTCGTTTATATAATATGTAATTCGATTTATAGGTTGGTATTCGATTACCATCACTCCAAGGAAATAATTTTAGCTTTCTACATTTATCAAATATACTAAAGTATAGTCTTCAAGGTATACAAATGACCACACGTGTGGGCAAAAATATTATTATGAATTGCGGTTTTAAATCAACTTCATTTACTGAAAGTTTTGCAATATTTTAAGTTTCAAGATTAGTGAATTTATTTTTATGATTTAATTCATTCTATTACTAAAATTGTTTACAAAAAAACTCAATGAGTGATAAAACAAAACCATATAATATAAATATTTTAATTTCATTATAAAATAAAGATAAATATTTTTATTTTGTATATTACGTGATCACAGATTATCTTTAACTATCACTCCTTTTACGTATACTTGAACGATATTTCTATCGTCTCCTACATACAAGAACCTCTGGAGAAGGTTCAAAATGTGCTCTTCATCATGAGAAGAAACAGGGTAAGCATAATCATCAGTTGGACCATTTTTCGAATAGACATCAATGACGAGAGCGTCAAACTCCTTTCCAATTGCAAAATTGCCGATTTTGTCATCGAGATTCAATGCTGAAAGTGAAAATTATATTTTAATTTAATAAAACTATTTACTATTTCTGATGTATTCTATATTTATAAATTATAGAAAACATCAGTTGTCAGATTTTAATAAAACCGTGACAGATATAAGCGTAAATTTATAAATTGCTATAGCGTCAATTGCGAATTATTTTGTAGTTTATGCCTTTAAAACAAGGAAAATCCTACGTCATACCTTTAGCGCCCCCAAGTGTAGCAAGATAGAACGCTTCCTTCCAATCGATAGCTTGTTCATTGCCTAGTAGTTCAAGATGTGTGGATACATCCATTGCTCGTCGCATTGCATCTAAAATTGTGGCGTTATCGCCGCCTGATACATCTGTAATATAACAATGTTTGGTTATATATTTTTTATATTATTGTTATATAAACACACCTTCGACAAATTTTCAACAATTGACATCACATTCATAAAAATAACTTAGCACACCATTTTAGGTCAAGTACTACATAAACAAGTTTAAATAATGCAAAAATAAACATTGAGTAAAGTTTTTTTTTAAAGCAAAGATACAATCAAAAAAATATTATTTTCAAAATTAGTAATTATATTGTTTTTGTTAATATGTTGAGTATTTGATGAGACCCTAACCTCGAAAAGAATATAATTTTTATACTAACGTACCTGTCCCTAGTCCCACCGTGACACCACTATCAATAAGTCTTCTAACTGGACAGAGTCCGGACCTGAGCCTAGTGTTAGAAGCAGGACAGTGTGCGACGGAGACACCCTTACTAGCAAATAGTTCCATCTCTATCCTACTTAAGTATATGGCATGTGCCATTATACACTGAAAATAAATATTGTTTCTTTATTCAGTTTAATATTAATTCAATCGAACTTCATATACTAAATTTATATTTCTCCATTCAAAAGTTTAATTACAACTCAATTTTTTAATTATAAGACCTTAATAATCAAAGTAATAATATTAGTCACTGTACATGTCAAAAAATAGTATCAAAAAACGTAATGAAACCATTTGCTATATTTTTAAATTAACTTTTCAAAAATCATTTTCCTCACCTTTTCTGTCAGAATTCCACATTGGTTATAAACATGAGAATATGTATCACATCCCGAGAAACATTGTAGGACATGCTCTATTTCTTTAGTATTTTCTGACACATGGCTCTAAAAAAATATCTGTAATTACTTAAACATTTTGTGATGATACATGTACTATAGACATAACTTTTAATGTGGGGAAACTAACAGCAACATTATATGTTATACATAACTATTCAAGTACCAATCACATTTGATTATATGTTAAGCATAAAGTGATCTTCGTTGTTAATTTGAAATGATGTATTGTGTACTTTAGGATAAACAGTTAACTAAGACTAACAAATTTTTAAGAATATTTTTACCTGAATCCTACAATTATATTTTTTTGCAATCTTTGACAAGCCACACATTAACTCATTATCACAGCTCACAGCAAATCTCGGTGTTACTATTGGACTAACTAATTCATTCTGAAATATAAGATTTGATAATTAAATACCATATAGACTATATGGATAGATATTCAGTTTAATAAATTTGCTTTAAACAAATTTACTATTTTATGAATGTTAATGTAATAAGTTAAATATCAAATTAAAAATCAGATCAGATCTTTAAGTTATTATTTATTATTATTATATATTAATAAATACCTTTAAATCATAAATGCTCTGAATAAATTCTTCAGTTTGCTTCAGTTCTGTTTGTGTGTCGTTATAATAACCAATATTATTTTTTATATTCATGCTTACTTTTCCCACAAAGGCTCTTTGTTTATATTTAATGGCACTTTTGACTAATTCTAAACAACCTTCTTTGTGTATTGATCCAAAATAGCATGCTGTTGTAGTCCCATTTTTTAACAAGCGTTGCTTTAAAAAAACATTTTAATTTACAATCTTTAAATATAATGTATCAATGAGTTTGAAACAAAATCTAATGAATATTATTTTGTTAAACAACACTACTTAAACATCTTATGCTACAAATAGGAATCATCTCATAATTTTATGAATTCTGGAATTAGTGCACTAATTTAAGCTTCGAAAACAAATAATTAAGTTTTCAGGCTATAATATAAATATAAGATTTTCTACTTACAACTACTGTGTCATAAACCTTAGAAGCAAAATCTACATTATTATATTGAGATTCTAGAGGAAATGTGTACTTGTCCAACCATTCCAGTAGTGGTCTATCTAATCCAAGGCCAATATTTGGAAATTGAGGAGCATGTGTATGACAGTCTATGAGACCAGGTATCAAAAATTGATTTGATTTCAGGTGTATAACTTTAAAATTCTTAAATTTGTTTTTTTCATTTTCAAATTCCTGCTTAGTGCCTATACTGGTAATCTGTAAAATAATATAAAAAAATTTAACTAGCAGCTCTTTATTCATAGTTAATTCAAAAAGAGTTTATGTGCCAAGTGAACAATGAAAATGTGACCTAGGTGATTAGTATTAATAAAATTACTTACCACACCATGTTCAACACTTAAATATCCAATAAAAGCATTAAGATCTTTTAAAGACCTAGATGATGCTATCACTCCAATAAATACAAGTTGGGACATCTTTATTCTTTGTCAACTAATAGAACAATTGTCGTGTCGTAATTTCAATAAATATAAGAATGTTAGTGACAAGTACATTGATAAAATATTGTTTAGTATTAGTTGCTATCTCTCAAGTAGGTATTTCTGATAAGTTATCAATACAAATTACAACTTGAATAAGGTACGAGAACTGTGACATCAATTTTGACATTTAAGATGAATTAAAAGTTAGTAAAATGTTCATTGTAATTTTATATAAAAAATCAAATATTATTTGTGTTTTTTGAAAATATGTTAGTTTATTTTTAATATCCATACTAACTTGTAAAGATCATCAATTTTATTATATTAAGTCTTATTTAGAAAATTTAAACTGTAGTTGACAGTTGAGTTAGGCGCTTTACAGTCTTTACAGTCATGTCAGATACAGTTCAAGCAAATACATAGGTCACACTCAAATATTTAAATAGTAATTAGTACAACATATTTAAATGGAATTCTTTAGAGTATAATGCAATTTGTTTCGTCTGAGCGCCAATTGTTTTCAACTTTTGGCGCTGTTTAAAAATTGTATGTCTACATTAAAAAACTTGGGAAAAATTCGTAGTACGTATGATTTTCTACGATTTTAAGTATATTTAATATTTAAGCTTAACAGTTAACAGCATCGCACATCTTCAATCAAGTTTTGGCGATGAAGAACAATGCAAGTATGTATGAATACGACATATTTAGTTCTTAATTTTGGTTGTGTCCCCTAAAATTAAGAACGATTTTCATCACCAAGTGAGGCTGTCGAAGAGTATGAAAATCACGTTTCTGACGCCACTAAGTAGGAGTGGCACAAAGGGTTTCAAAATTCGTTCAATCGAATGAAAACGCATGCATTTACGCAAAAGTAAAATTATTTTGAGAAACAATTCACTTTGATCCTTAATATCTTTTTTAAATTCAATCCGGTAACTTTTAGTGCGCCCCACGTAAAAAGGTTTTTCAATGTTTTTCAAATAAGACACATAACGATACTTAAGGAGGAATACATCTTCTGTTCTTACTCATAGAAAAATCATTCGCTTCTCCCCGAACCCGACAAAGCTAGGTCATGTCTTTACGTATCTCGGGCGTACTCGGCTTTTCGCCGAGAGACGTGAGTGTGTAAGGCCTATTATGTTTCAAAAAAGAGCTGCACAGCTATATCATCGTATATAACTTTTTGAACATACCTCATGAAATAACACAAAGAAATGTAAGTTTTAGATATTAGATTTACTGCCGAGTATTATTTATTTTATACAGAATCTGATGCCAAGAGGACCGTGCGTTTTCGGCCCCTATCCGCCAGTCTAAGAATGTTCCAGATTTTGCACTTTGTATCCAGAATTGTGAATTTGACAGAGCAGCTAGAACGATTGATTCTTCCAAGCGATTGTTTACTTTACGAGCTTCCTCTAAAGCCTGAAAAGACAGACGAAGAGAAAAGAATTTTTTATTACCAATATATTTTAATCATATGTATATTTTTTTATATTGTGTAGTCAATAGAAATAGGGTTTGCTTCGTAACCGCATGCCATTGTATTTCGCTGAAATTTTTAAGAATTTACCTGCCTACTTATAACTTTTTCTACCGCGAACTACAATTTTGTGGAACGAGCTGCCAGCAAACGTATTTCCAAGCCGATACGAATTGTGTCAAAAGAAGAGCGTAGCAATTCTTAAAAGGCCGGCAACACGCCTGTAAGCCTCCTGGCATTGCAGGTGTCTATGGGCGGCGGTTAGCACTACTCTAAGTGACCCGCCTGCTTTCCTCCTGTCTCATAAAAAACATGAAAGCCTACTTTAACATTTATATAATAAAACATATTTTACGATAATATATTATATTAATATTATGATACATTCACATACCTGTGTAAAAATTGCCTTGGCAGCGTTTTTACGCGCAGACAAACTCAAAGAATTTGCTTTTAGTAAAAGCCACCTGGGAGCTATTGCTTTTAAAACTTTCGTGTCTTGCTCCAACCGCATCAATTCTTTGTCAGCTAATGATCGTAGTTCCATCAAATCAACAACCTAAATAGATAACAATAACCTAAAATCTAAATAGATAAAAATATATAAAAAAATAGCCACGTTTGATCTTACCTTTTTTAAGTCATCAACTTTCTTCGCCAAGCTCTCCAACATGCCCTCTGCCAATCTCAAGGCGCTCAGTAAAGTTTTTAAAGACCCATCATCATTTTCATTTTCACACCAACTTAATGCATCATTTTCAAACCGTTTCGCTTTACGCTCAATGTCCACACGAAGCCAGTAAGTCCAAATTCCTACTACAAGTCGTCTTCTACTACTACTAGCTGATTTCCCGAGGCTCATTGCAAATTCAGTAAAGCGACTTATTTCTTGAGGCGACTCTATCTGGAAACCACAATCCAAAATCATATCAATCGCAAGAGCGTAGTACCAGGTCTCGCATTCTAATGAATTATGAGTTTGACTTAATTCCAGTAAAAGTTTCATGACATCAACAGCTTCTTCTATTCGCCTACGACACAGAAGAATATAAAATAGGTCCGGTATTATATCTAAAGATACTTTATCAGCATGTAGGAATCGGCTGATACATAAAGCTCGAAATCCCGAACGAATGCAGGCTGCCAGATTAGCTCGTGCTGTTCTTGCGCGGAACGTAGCCATAAACATTTTCCCTAAAGCAAATAGTTCATGGGCTTGAATAGTGTTTGATCGATTTCTTAAAGTCACGATAGCTATATCTTCGATATTTTCTGTAAGATCTGGTTTTCCATTGTCCAGTTCAATTTGGATAGCGTTAGTGAATGCTTCACATAAATCAATGTTATTGCAGTCAACTTTTTGTGCTAAGAATAAAGCTCGGAGAGCTGTGACTCTTGCAGTTTTTAAATCTTCTAATGTAGAAAAAACCATTGTAGCAACATTTAAACAAAATATAGAGTCTGATTTTAATGCAGAATCTTGTGACCGATATTTAGCTCGTTTTGACTTAATATAATTATAAAAGTAACGAAAATCTGTCATATCAGATATTTTCCTAAGATTAATATTATAAATTTTTGCAGCTTTTTCAATGTGGACTTTCGAAGCCATTAATTTGTTGGACATCAAATAAGAAGCAGCTTGTAAAGAGTATATTTTACCCAAAAACCTTTTTCTCTCAAATTTGTTTACATTGTCTATAGATTTATCAGAAAATAGCATGTGTTCAGCAGTTTCGAGTTGGGGAATCGCATTTTCGTAATTATTCAAAAGAATATTCAACAGACTATATCTAATACGAAATTCTAATACTTTACATTTTAGACCAGCTTCTGTAGCATGATGTATTAATTGCTCATAAATTATAATATTTAAGTCTGAACAAGTACATTTATCAAAATCTGTTTTTGATATCCCTTTTTCTATATTTAACTTAAACGATTGTTTGTCATTGTTATCTTCGTCGTCAATGATTCCTAGATCTTGCCAATCACTTATTTTATTAGCTTCCATAACAGCTCGAAACATATCAAATACAGCGTAACTTTTTATGGTGTCTTCACTTATATCTCTGAAAACAAGATTAGACATCGTAACACGTTTTATCGATTTTCGTTTTACACTATCATCAATACTTTTACTTGTTTTTAAAATAGATGAGAATTGTGAACTATTCGTATGTTGATTTTGACTATGAATGGATTCTGGTTTAGATAATATTTCACTTTTTGTTCCTTTAGGTTCATTATTAGGGCTTGATTTTTGTATTGATTCTGGTATTATTGAAAGAGAAGTAGCATTTCTACTTGCGTTTTGTTTAATATTCTCAATATCATCATTTTCTTCATCACTAATGATTTCATTTTTGCTTTGGATCTCACTTAGTTTGTGATGATCGTTGTAATCTGAACCAAAGCTCATGTTAGACTGAACAATCATGATTACACCCCCACAGCTGGGACATTTTTGTTCATGCGATTCCAAATAATTTACTATTCGGGAGTGAAATTCTTTTTTCTGATTTAATGGTAATAGTTCATAGCAAGTTTTTCGGGAATTTTTGTTTCTGAATTTCATCACTTTACAAAATGCATATTTTGGAAGCTTATCAATATTTTCTGAATCATATTCAAAATAACACTCGCATTTTAAGTCGCCTCTTAAAGAAATGTCTGATGTTTTGGTTGAAGTTGAAGCTGTCGTTGTATTATATTTATATTTTGCGTTTCCGCACGTGAAAATGTGTAAAGCAAAAAGTCGTTTTACAGCTTTTGCTGTTGTTATGGGGTCATTTTCATACATTATATTTTCCAATAGATCTCGTGAAATAATATTTCCAATAACAGATGCTATTTTCAAAAGTAATTGCTGATATGGTGTTAGTGAATCTATTTGGATCATTATTAAAACATCAATGTTCTGAACATTGATATCAGTTTTCAATTCTTCTTTCTTTGTTACGACACAAATCTTTATATCTTCAGTTCTATTATCTTGTATTAATTGATCCAATAATGTCTGGTCACTATGATTCAAAGCTATTGGATGCAATACAGACGTTTCTGGAAACTGCAGGTCCTCTTCCTTCCATTCATCTAAATTTTTAATACTTTTGATTTCTAATGAACCAGTAGAAAATAAATGAATGATAAAATTTTCAATTAAACCAGGCATTCCATTACATTTTATGCGTAAGGCATTGCAAAGATCGTTGGGGACAGCATCTACATCCAATATTTGACAAGCTAGAGGTGCTATCCAGGCTGAACTTAGTGGGCCTAAAACAATTTTCCTTATATTTGTGGTAATAAAAACACTATATAGCCAGCTAGGTATGGTACTAAATTTACCCCGCGTTACAGTAAAAACTAGAAATATTTTCATACAGCTAAACAAAATCGATAAAAATTCCCAAGATAATGGATCTAAATTTTGTAGATCATCAATAAATATCACACATAAGTCGGGGATAGACAACAATATTTTTTTGAATATCTCTTTGGCTTTCTCGTTCTGCTCGTCACTGTTCAGTAAAGTTACCCCTTCGTGATAGGCGAAACGCAATTTAAGGATATTATTTAAACAGCAAAAGTCATCTGTATAATAATTCAACAGTTTGACTATTTTTTCTTCTTTTTCAAAACCTTTGATAGGATATTTTATATCTAATAATTTATCTATTATTTGACTTACTGCTAAATATTGTGTTGCAGTATGTACTGAGGTCAAAGGAAAATAGCAAACCTTAAAATTGTTACTTCTTGCATAACGAGCCATCCATTCTAACAGCCTTGTTTTTCCTATACGAGGTTCACCTATAAGTAATAACGCATCAAACTCCCGAAATGGTAGATGATAATCATTAATCCAATTTTGGAAATATTCTATTTCATCAATGCGGTTCAATAAAGGTGCAATAATGGGAATATCAAATAATTCTTTAATTCTTATTTCTTCTGTGTATTCATATATTTTTCCAGGTGTAGTTATTCCTTTAAGTTCTATCTGTGGCTGTAATGTGAATGCATTATTGGACAATTTACTTTTTACAAAAGTGGCTTCATCACATGTTATCTTATTACGGAATGCACACATGAATCTCGCTGCTTTATTAACCACAGCTCCAATTACTGTAAATTCCCTACGCAGTGGGTGTCCAACTACTCCACAATACACTTGGCCTGTTGTTACACCTATAGACACTTCTAAGACACCATCTAAAGCTGATACAGATTTTTTAATACTGTAAGCACATTTCAATGCTGCCTGCGCTTCAGATTCATGTTTAAAACCTCTTAATCCGAATATTACTAGAATCATTACATCCTTATCAAATAAAATAATTTTATTTACACATCCCATTGATTTATACACCATTTCACATGTAATTTGATAAGAATTATTAATTATCGTTATAAGTTGCGAAAAGGGACACTCTCTGGGTTTTAAAGTAATAAAAAGTATTGAAACTTGTCTCATTTCCGTTAAATATTCTAAAGGCTGATGTGCGTCAATTTGAGTAAGTATAGGTCTAATCATAAACTTTCTAATCTCAGAACCAATATCTTTTTCTACGGCTTGCAGGATTGCTTTACGTAGACTCAGTGTTTCATTTCGCTTCGATATATCAGCCGTGCTAAGTTGGTCGGGTGACGTGTATAGAAACTCTGGAAGGCTTTCAATGGAAATAAATGGTTTTTTTATTTGACGTATTAAAGGACCAAATCCTAGAAACGGTTTGGTGACGTCTTTTTCGTAAGGGTCATATAATATAGCTTTTATAGTTACATGACCATCAGCATCAACAACATAGTCATAATTTCTTGAATAACAATGGCCCCATGCCGTAGGTGTTAATTTGACTTCACCTGAGGCGCATACACTTTCAGCAGCTTTAGCTTCTAGTACTGGTAATCCAATGATAACATAATTCATATCTATACCTGTTCCTATAGGTGCAAAGAATAGGTTTCCAGCAGATATAGCCAGCTTAACTTTGAGATTTACTTTAACATCAGTATCGTAGGAGCCAAAGGAGTGCTGTATAATCAGAGCGCAAGCAATTGCAGTATGTATAGTATGATTAATGAATGTTTTCTTATCTGTCTTCCAGAGTGCTAAAAATGCATCGCCTGCAAACTTAATAACATCGCCGCCATGACTGTATATTATTTCTATAAGTGACCCAAGGTAAGTATTTAGAGTGACCGTCAGCCTGTATGTACCACCTTTTCCGTAGGTATTGTATTTTTCTGATAATGCAGTGTACCCAGATACATCGGCCATTAAAAGAACACCTACAAATCGAGTAGATTCCGCGGACCTGAACCTGTAAAAACACGCTTTGACAACAAAGAAACTCAACAAACTCACTCCGAGAGTTACTATACGCCTGAGGCAATAACCATAAGATAAATTTTCATACCAAAGAATACTTATAACTTTCTTTAAAAATGACTTCAGTCATTGAATCTTTTTAATATATCAAGCCCGTCGTATACATACTGATCCATAAGAAGAATTTCATCAGGAACTAAAGTGGAAAGGATGAGTGTTTGCTTTTTGTTCAATTTAACTTCAACATCTTGGTCCGACTTGTCCACGCACACGCTCTTCCGGATATATAGCTCTTCCACCCAATCTTTAAGCTGGCTAGCCTAAAATAATATACATTTGTTGGCGAAATAGTTTGTTCAAATAATCAAAGAAAGAAATTAGGAAAAGTTATAAATCACTTAAAAATAAAATCTTACTTTGAACTGATCTCGCAACCTTAAAACCTCATAAGAAATATTCGTCCGCTTTTAAAACTAAGTAGCTAAAAACATCCAGAGAGCTTAGTTACCTGTGTAATATCGTCTTCCGAGTCCTCTTCCAAGAGATCAGCACCTAGGCGCGATGTCCGTTTACCGTGACTTCTCCATTTCTCACTATTGACAGTGAAATTAAGGGAATTTCGACGAGAGCGTGTGCGCGGCCTTCGGAAGTTCATCATGAATTTGTTTACATTAAATTTTATTACCTTTTATTGAAATAAATACGCCTGACTGTCTAGATGGTCGTGGATATGTACTTTTAGTAACTATGAATCTTATTGGTCGCGTGCTGAAACATGTTTAACAAATAATTTCTTAGTAACTACTATTAAAATTAAGTAACTATAGGCTATATGGTACCTTATAAAGAAGAATTGATTATTGATAAAAGTTAATGAAGTTGCAGTACTTAAAATATTTTCAAAGAATAAGAATAATATTTATGTCGTTATTATTGTCAAAGAAAATTATACATTTCAAATAAAACGTCACGTCAAAATGTTTGATTTCTAAACTTAGTTTTAAAATTGGGATAGGTCTTCGCTCCCTACGCTTGGGAAAACAAAATTTTGGAAGTTTCTCGAAACAATAATCAATAACTAAAACACGCTTTAAATATAAAATGAATGCGCTAAAAATAATAATATGCAAATTGAATAAGTATTCAATTCACAGAATAGTACTAATAAAGAAACACAAATTCAGAAAGATCTCACTAATTAAGGAAATTAACACTAGCTCACATTACTATATATAATATTATGTGCATATTTGCCATACGTAGGAAATTTTCAAGGCGGGTATGTTGCAACAAAAGGATTGTACCTTCTCGTCGGATATTCATTCAACGTCATACAAAGTTTATTTATATTTTTTACTTATGTTAGAAAATCCATGCTAATAAAGCCCTTATGTTTAACTTATTATTAACACATATAGATATGATAGATAAAGGCTAACTAATGCGTGTAAATGTAGTACGCGTTCGTGTTTTGACCAAACAACACCTATACTGAATAATGGGTGAGAGCACCTTTCTGGACAGAGTGTTGAAGATCGTTAAAGATGAAACAGCTTCTAATGTACCACTTATCGAGTTCAAACATCCACATGAATTAGAGGTAGGTTTTATTTGAGTGCATTTTGTCTAAATATCAAGTTATATTATTTTTTATTTAGAATATGTTAATAAATTTGGGAGATGGTTTTTTTTTAAATCAAATATTATTTATTATTATATTTATTAATAATGTGTATGTATGTATATATTTTTCAGTGGTATTTGCACCCATAACACAATCAATAAATAGCTTACCTTGGGGCAAACCCAAGTCTACAAATATATCCTGATATTTAAAAAAAATATACGTATACAACGTTTATATTTATATAGGTAAATTCCATCAAGGTCAGGCAAATTAATGCTCGTGGAATTTGATTGTCAATTTGTTAATTATATTTGTATAGTACACGCATATGTTTAAACTTAAGTGTGGGTATTGATTGAAGTTATCTCCTCATTAGAATTGACGCATTATTGAAATTACCTATGTATAAGGCTCAAACTAAAAGCTTTATATTTGTTGCGTTTATTTGGGTAACGCAAAGATCTTAGTGGATCTTTTTAAGTAGTGTTCGAATTAAAAGATATCATATATATCATAACTGGGATCAGCTAGTTTTAGTTAAAAATAAAATTGTCTATTTACGTCCCGGCTTTAATTGCATTTAATACTCATCTTTAGGTATTGAAAAAAACCAACCACGTGAATAGGCAGAACTAAAACAAGGTAGGACCATATCTAAATTGAAGTTTAACAAATATAATAATTAATAAAGTTATATGTATGTTTTACTTGACTTTTAAAAATCAACTTTGAAGTATAATTAATAATTAAGGTATTATTAATTATACTTCAAAGTTGATTTTTTTATATAATAGAACGTAGGGATTTCGACAAAATATAGACACAAAAACTGTTTCAGATTTTTCAACTCAATTACATAACTTATGAATTCTTCCGAGTTTCCATCTCAGTTAACATACCAAAAGTTATCAAAACCTTACTTCGCCAACGAAAGCCACGAATGTTTGTAACCTACACTATAACCTAAATTTTAACTACTTACATCAAAGTTTTGCACATTCATACATATGAACTGTAATGCACATGCATTTCCGTATGAAATGCTTGCTGCGTTCATTGCTTCAATTGATCTCAATCAGTTATAATTTGGACATATAAGCTCATAAATAGTGTTAACATAAAACCTACCTACTTGACGAAAGTTCTGAACGAAGTTACTTGTCTTATGAGCATTTTTGGAATCAACTGCTTAAAGAAAATGTATTATATTAATGAACAATTTAGAGTTTAATAGATTGGATTAATGTTTATAAATATGTATTATAAAATAATTTAATTAAATAAAATATCTAAAGCTAACACTTATATAACACTGGATTATGTCTTTCTCATGCAATATGACATTTTTATATACTCAATTAATGTTCGAAAGTGTTTCACGTCATGACAACGTAATTTTCTAGCGATATCTACGTATTATAAAGTTATCTCCAGACATCAGACATTCAAGGTTTTCGTTAATAATTTTTCTTTTATTATCAGGAAATACTCAAAGATGATATTAACATATCTGAGCCCGTATCAGATAAAAAACTGGAGCTGTCCGTGCGAAAAGTATTGCATTACAGCGTGAAAACCCATAAACCAACTTTCAAAAATCAACTGTATGGCGGGACTGATCCATATGGCCTTGCGGGGACTTGGATCAGCGAGGCCTTTAATACTAGTCAGTAAGTCGTCTTGGGTTCCATTATAGTACTAGTGTCCTTTCGTCTGCTTTATTTAGAGACACTTCCTCCATGTTAATGCGCTTGGGTTGTACACTGAGTTAGCACACTTACTCGTAGAAAGAAAATTTCGGTTCAGAACCGGACTGAGCCCTGGCTCATCACCATCATGATCATGGCATGAGCTGAGGGTCTAAAGAATTACATGCCTCATCACTACACTTAGTAGGTTTCCTCACATCAATCAAGCAAAAGTAGTAGTTGATATACAATGAATAAGAATATAAAATTATTAAGCTTAAACACTTATTAGGGGAGATAAAATATTTTCAGATACACGTATGAAGTGGCACCAGTGTTTACATTAATAGAAAACAAAATTTTAAACCATATACTGAAGTTATTCGGTTTCCCTGATGGTGACGGCATCTTTAGCCCTGGTGGAAGTATATCTATGCTGTATGCCATCGTTACGGCTAGGTTCAAAGCCTTCCCTGAAGTTAAGGCTAAAGGCATAAGGAATCTGCCAGAAATGGTCATATATACATCGGAAAGCGTGAGTTATGTTTTGTATTAATATTTGTCCAGTTATGTAAATTTTCGTCCATAAGGTGCTATCAAGAATGCTCCTATTATAAGTAATAATAATCGTGAGCCATATTTTGGTGATGTGAGTCTAAAGCCAAAATTACATTACAAAAAAAATTGGGACGCTCATGTCAGCTTCCTGCATTGACACGCACGTATACGTTACCTAAGTTTTAATGTATTTGTGTTGTATTATAACTATTGAGTAGATTTGAACAAATCTTTTTAGTAATATAGCTCATACAAAATAACTCATGAGCAATATTTTAATTATAAATTTCAGAGTCATTATTCTCTAAAGAAAGCGGCGCATTGGCTCGGGCTTGGCACCGAAAGTTTGCGCCTAATAAAAACTAATCAATGCGGGCAAATGGTTATAGAAGATCTTGAGACAGCTCTGAAAGACGACTTAAATAAAAATAAAGTTCCAATTATGGTGAATGGTACAGCTGGCACAACAGTTTTGGGGGCAATCGATAATTTGGACAAAATAGCTGATGTCTGCGCTAAGTATGGTGTTTGGATGCATGTTGACGTAGGTATAGCTTAAGCGTTTTATAAAATAAGGAATGAGTTAATGACAACAGCCAAACCAGAAATTCGAAGCGCGAACCTAAAATGATTACCAGTCCATTATGTAATAGTTTACATTGTCACGAGATTTTGTCTATGCAGATAATCAAGATAAAACTATAACATTGTATTTCATTTTAAAGCTTAGTACCTAAGTATTAAGTAAGACCTTATGTTTTTGTGTACCTGAATTCTATTATAATCAGGAAGCTCTTTCATTACATACCCATATTAAGCACACCTACAGCTTAAATATCATTACATTTTTTAAGTCCGCCACAGTTACAGTGACGTCACTTTTTTCTCTATTTATTCTCAGCAAGTAATGTAGATGTATATTGTGCATACTGAGAGATTGTTGTTGCCCTTGTTGTTGAAGTGTTTAAAAATAACTTTAACCAAATCTTGGGCGCTCCGCCATGTTGGACAAAGACGTCACCGTTCAATCAATCAAACACACTCTAAACTAAAAATGTCTAAATTTAGCTTTAGATCTGTCAAACAGTTTGAGAGAGCGTAACCTATTTTGTATAGAATAAATATATAAATTGATAGCAATAAGGTTTAAATTGTCAATTTAGAAATATATAGAATAGGTTACACACGTTTGACAGGTCTAAACCTAAATTTAGAAATTTATAGTTTTAGAGGTGTACATCAGAATCGCCACCACTGTCTACAAATTTACATGTCGATCGATTGAAGATACCTCCTGCAAAATTAGGTTCCAAAATTCCATTTAAGTACTGTATACTTTGCATCTAAAATATCAGCTCGAAATCTTAAAGGATGATATAAATAGTACATTATAAGATAGAAATAATTAAATAATCTTACTTTGGTTTTAGGCGTGTTGGGGAGGCAGTCTGATATTATCACAAAAGTTTCGAATGAAATTAAAAGGAATTGAGAGGTAAACAAAGCAGTTCTCTAATACGACTCATTTATAACATAAACGCTAACCCAGAGATGCTAAAGGACCTCCACTGTCTGCATTTAAATACCCTAGCTAACTAATCCAAATGCTGACTAAGCAAGAAAAGTAATAGAGAAATTAATGAACACACAGATATTATTTATTACAGATTCCCTATTATATTTTGCTATTGGTTCCAGAAAATCTTCCTGATCAAGCGTTATTCTATTCCAGAGCGAACTCAATTTCATGGAACCCTCATAAAATGGTTGGTGCTCCATTGCAATGCTCTTTAATCCTTCTAAAAGAGAGAAATCTTTTGCACGAAGCAAACTCAGCTGCAGCACAGTACCTTTTCCACCAAGACAAGTTCTATGATGTCCGTTACGATACAGGAGATAAGAGTATACAATGTGGGAGAAAGGTAAACTTTTATTAAATATTTCTGAAAGTTTCCATTCTTGGTGGGAGATTAATTTTAAATTAACTTAATCATTCTTCTAAATAGTCAATTTTGGTATGAGGATATCCACAATGTGCAATTTGTGATTAATTTATACATTCATATCAGTAATACAAAAATTTTACGCAGAGTGTATGCTTTAGAAAGACTAACAGTATTTCTTAGCAATTTGAATAACCAAAGGCAGGCATTAGAGCTGTTTCTTATTAAATAGGAATAAAAATACAAATTATTTGTACACCGATACATACATCGCATAACATCAGATTACAAAGCACTTGCAAATAACATTACTTGGAGGGGGTCTAAAGAATTAAATTAAAATTTGTTCCTTTTGTCGTAATGGCTTTGTCAATGACTCACAATTGTAGTATTTAATCGTATTGATAACTAAATGAACTTTGTACTGCTATTTGTATGTTATATGTAATGTTAAATATTGTAAGTAATCATAAATATTTTGCCCGCGTCTTAAGCTGTTCTATAATGTTCCCTACGACCACCTAACTACTTTTACAGATAGACGCATTCAAACTGTGGATGATATGGAAGGCACGTGGTGATGTAGGGTTAAACCAATTGACAGACCATGTTATGGAGTTGGCAGAGTTTTGTCTGGAAACGGTGGCCCAAAAACCAGGATTTCGTCTTGTGTCTGCACCCTTACAATGCCCAAACGTATGTTTCTGGTATATACCAAGCTTTATGAGGCAGCAGGTCGAGGATGAGAAATGGTGGGAGCTGATGCATAAGGTAATATACTGATATTTTTCTATAATATAAAAAATAGGAAAAATTCAAGAAATATTATTTTACGTTTACGATCGGGACTATGAATTCCCAGTTTTACAACCCGGAAACGGAGTCATTTTCCGATAGATACTTTCACTGCTTACTTTACTTTACTTTACTTTAAAATTAACTCTAGTTATCAAATGTATTAAATAATTTTTAAATTTATACCTGCACCTGTCTGTTACTGTAACTTTCCTGTTTTACAACCAAAATAATATGTTACATATTTCTTTGTTTATGTTCTTCATTTATCAACTATCACTCAACTAAGTCGTCCTTTGTCCCGAGTCCCTCAGATTAATGGATGCGATGATAGGAATTAACAAAAATATATTTTACAGATTACACCGAAAATCAAAGAAATTCTTATGATCAGTTCGCGTATGATGATTTCTTACTCTCCTCATAAAGAACACAAAAACTTCTTCCGACTGGCCTTCACCTTTCACCCAAAACTTAATGAGAAAGACGTTATAGACATGCTACAAGCGATTGAAAACTGCGGCGAAATGATTAATATTGATGATTTATAAACATTTATCACCGAAATTTTCTACATATTTAAAATTATAGAACTCTTAAACGAATTTAGAAATTTCGGGAATTTTACTTAACCTATGAAATAATGAAAAAAAATGGAAACTCTATTGTATTTAAATAAAAGTGAAAACGAAAATAAATTATTGTATTGGATAATAAATAGATATGCTGTTTTATCGTTAAAGAAAATGCAAAAACCGTGTGTGTATGTGTCGGATTATAGATATATTCGTATATGTATTATCTATGGTTAAAAGCGTTTGTTGGTTCAAAGGGAAAGTATGAAAGCAAACATAAATGTTAAGTATATATATAAATGTACAAATTATGAGATCAATAAAAGTTATGAAAATTGATTTGAATCTTGTAATTTTTTATATCATTTAGAAGACAGTGTTGCGTAATATCCATTCTAAGTATTCATCCACTTTCGCATACAAACCAGGGTGTTTCGGTTCACCACACCGAATGCCCCAAGATACGACTCCTATAACTGCCCAACGACCACTTGACATCTGGTACATGAGAGGACCGCCACTGTCGCCCTACGATAATGGCGTCTTTAAATGTTGTCTTTTAATAACAGGAATATCACACATTAAAATAAAATATTCTTTAACAGTTTTGATTAAGAATAATTGACAGGCTTTTCAGCAAACAGGTCGAAAGGTGAGTTGTCTGCTTTCAAATTATCATATAATAAAATAAATAATAATACATCGCGTTTCAATTCGTTACAAAGTAAATACATGTTAATAAATGATTTAAGAGACCTTAATAGTAATAATACGCATTTGCAGGATACGGCAATACTTGAGTACAATTACAAAATTTTAACGAATTTTTTAAAGTGAATACTTGATATCAATCAATATTACTTTTAACCCATAATAGAGATATGTTAGTTTAATTTTTAAAGAGATACTTATGGAGGAAAATTTATGATATGTACACGTCTTAAATAACATCCAATATGTTTAAAAATCCTACCTATATCCTACTGTAGTTTACCTGACAAGCATCTCTTCCCCCTTCCTTTCCACCAGCGCAGATTGTCTCCCGAAAGACAGAGTCCGTGAAAGATCTGACGCACTCGTCGTGGTTCCACACCGGTACTGACACTTCCATGAGGACATCACTATGCGGACCACCGTAGAACTGAGTTCCCCAACCTGGTGAATGGAAAAATTATGTGTTAGCGCAAAAGCGATATCAAAAAATACCGGTTTAAAGCTAACGTATCGCTTTGGGAGTTTTTTATTCAATTAATTAAAATATTATGTAGAAGGATTTTTAGAAGTTTATTAAAGCCTACATTACAAAATGAGACCCACGAGGGCTAAATATTCTCTCCTCTTTTTCTTCTCACTATCCTTACCCCTTTATTGCAACCGTTTAGAGATTAATTTATCGAGTATGGAGTATTATTAAGCTGTGAACTCGCTATATACCGATAAGCTTTTGAATATTGGATATAAAAACGATTAACATTTTTAATTACCGAGCTATCATATTACATGTATTCGTTTTAAAATACGCACCAATTACAGTGGAGATTTTATCGTCCAATTGCATTCCCCTTGGTGGCAGACAAATGGGCCATACATACGTGTTGAATACTGTTGGCCTATGTAGTTTAAGTATCGCAATATCATGATGATAATTCGAGGAATCGAACATTTCATGCTGGCGAATTTCAATAACTTTGAAGTTGTACGACCGGGAGTCATTTGTTCTTTGAAAGTCGTATTCACCAAGTCTTACAAATAGGTCTTCTGCCTTCCACCTGAAATGGTGTGTTTAATTTTAGTTTCCAATATAGTTACTTGTATTGCTAGTATACTTAAAGGGTATAGTCGAAAAATCTCCTTGATGACTCTTGGTTATATTTTGTCTGTTTAATGTATATATATGATATGATTTCATGGTAATAATAAAAAAGGCAATAATAAGAAGAAAGTATTACGTCACACTGTTGCCATTTTAATTATGTACAAACAAATATTAATACGAATTATTCACAATTAATATCAACCTAATTCTGCTTCTTCCTTTTAACTTTTGAAAAAACAATAACTCATTTTTATCTGTCTAAAATAGTGATTACTTAGTAACAATTAACATATAAATGCCGCCATTAAAATTTACGCCCGTTTCATACATTGCTAGTGTCTCCAGGCTGGTATTCTACATCCAAAAAGTTCCATTTGCATGTTGTTATCACATTTTAAATAATGTTTATATAAGTGCTGCATACCTATGTGTATCCGCGTGTTTTGGGCTTTATATGTGGTTTAATATGATAAATGTAGGAATTATAAAAACTGAAATGAAAATCAGTGCAATGATGTTAGTTGCTTATACGAAATATACCGTCTTGTGCAATGTGCTGCTGTTAGAACATGTCTGTCTGTAATCAGAACTCCACCACAGTACTGCTCAAATCCGTAAGGTGTAATGGAAGCCATCCACGGCCATTCTCGAGGGTTGGCAGGCCTGGCACCAGTAACGCGGCCTTGGGCGCGTGTGCTTAATCCACAACCTACAAAGAATTGAGAGTAGCTTTATTTACAGAGAAATATTTCAAAATGTCTTCAAATTTAAGCTTATAAGCTCTTAGCTCTTTCGTTTTACCTACTTGCCCTTTGAGATGTGGGTCGCAAAAAACTAATTTTCATATTAGAAAACGATTGGTAAGGTTAAAAATAAAACACAATTCTTTAGTTGAAATATTTAATCAGACAGACCTCTGTTCTCAGCACGGTTGATCTTAAGGCTTATTTCATTTTCATCGCGTGGTGCTGTAGCGGGAAGGTCACCAGCCAACGCGTCTACTGAACCTTCCGCCATACTGTCTGGACAGCAAACCCCGATAGCCCTAGAATTTTCTTTTACCTTATTATGTTTTTACTTTCAATGAATAGGTTACGCATGTTTTAGCGTGTCCAACAAAAAAAATGAGCTTTTTAGAATTAAAAATTAGACTTGCAATAATACTAATATCGCAAGTTCGAAGTTAGGTTTTATTATAATTATAGAAAAAGACACATTTTGCACTAATTATATTTTGCAGTATTTTTTGATGATTTTAGCTCTTCAAGTCTTTGTAGTTGTACCTAGCTAAAATATATTTCAACACGCATAGTACTTACGAATGTTGTATAATACAAAGGTAGTCCATAAACTTCATGAAATCCCTTTTGAATTCATCCTGAATACAATAGTGTAAGTGGCGGCAATGTCCTGTCTTCCCATCTGGCAGAAGACAAGCTTGGTATGGCACATTTGGCTACAACATAAACATAATTTGTACCGTAAGCCGCTTATTCGTGCTATGATGGCATTGTATAAGTTTTACACTGTTCTAATTGGCATTAGTTCGTTTAAATAATGCAATTGTTGAAAAACACTTTGTTAACGGGTTAAGTTATGTATTTTACAAAATTTAAGTATATTACATTATATTTGTCCGACGTTTCGGTTTTGAGTTTACAAAAAATCCTCCGGTAGGCAATATCAATACAGGGCAACATAAAACATAAACCTCTCTGCAGCTGCGACACTTATTTTTCAATTAACACCTTTTGATTCAGTCTACCGTGACCACGCACGCTGTTAAGCAGGCGAAATGTCGGATTTTTGAAAAAAATAATTTTTTTTTTTGTAAAATACATAACTTAATCCGTTAACAAAGTGTTTTTCATTAAATGAGTAATAGTTATGTTAACAAAAGACAATATTAATAAATAGTATTAATTTATTATTGTTCCTGCATATGGAAAGAACACTATATTAATATGACAGTAATAAAACTACAACGTCCAACATACTTTCTAAGCTTTGTGGTCAGTAGTAATTTATAAAAATAAATAAAACAAGTCTGAGATAGATAGATCTAAAATTGCTAGTTAACGTAAATTGAATTTCAATTGAACGAGCGCTGATATTAGAATGCCAAACGACGACGTTGTGCAAATTAGGACATGCATGTGTGGGCGGGCGATCGCGGCGACGCGCGGGCGCCGCTCGTGTACCCAATCGTACAAAATTGAATTGCCTACTCTCTCCGATTTCAATTCAGTGCTTTCAAATCGCGGCAGTAGTTAAATCCGGCAACTACAATTAAACATATTTTTATTTAAAGATTTACTAGAGAATTATAGTAAATTGTATTTACGGATTTTGTTAAGAGTGAAGATTCAATTATCATTCACGTGATCAAGGCGATGTTAACTTGTTTATGACAGTTGGCGCCAAAGCACACAAATGTTTAATTTATTCTAATTGATCGGCAATTTAATAATTGAGAATTTCTATCGACTTCCTTAATTATGCTAATATGTTTTAATTGTGACACTACATAAATATAAAATTTTGAATGCGAAAATATCGATACTCTTTTAAACATAATCTTGATTTATGTTATCGAAACTATAAACCAATTGAATAAGATACCATATAGAACTTACTTGGTTTTGTTTTAGTTCAACAAATCTCTTTGTACGACCATGTCCAATTTGCATGCCACCAGCGTCCACCAAGTCGTTCCATGATGGATCCAACGTATCGGCTGTGAACGACCGATTTAAATAATTAAGCTTCATTATAAAAGCTGTTAAGTAACACTTTAATTAGTTTACGTTGTCGTTTTCATAAATAATAAATCAATCCAAATGCATTTTATTATTAGTACTTTGTATGGATGTAATAAGATAATTTTTCATAAGTAGTCGATATAATTAACATGTAAAGAAGGCGTAGATTTTTTACCAATAAATTAAATATACACACAACCACAACACTATATTGTGTTGTGGTTGTGTGTGTGAAAGGAGTTGTTTGTTTAAATTGAACCCCTTTATTTTTATTATTAATAATAATTTGTACGACTATTATCTTAATGTCTGATGTAGTATAATTATATCTTTAGAAATGTATTACATAGCAAAACATACCTAGATGTTGTAGTCTAAAGTCTAAGTCTAGAAAAACAAAATGATATTATCGTTAAAGATTTTTGATGAAAATCACATTATTTACTTGAAGGGTCAGCCCTTTCTATATATTTAATATAATTTATGGAATTTGTGTAGAAATATTTTTTTTTAATATTTACGGTATATATTTATAAGGTGTGCTAATATTGCAGTACTTACAAATAAGGTTATTCCCCTGAACACTTGACACCACAAACAGAACCAGCATCAACAGCATGATTGAATAGATTTACTTAACTACAAAATATTAATATTTAGGACAACGGATGCTGGTATGATGTAGTTATCCACAGGAAGTGTGATAGCGAAATATTTTTCGCATTGTGGCACTTTTAAATCTACCAATGTTATACATAATCTAATAAATATAACAACTGAAACGTGTAAAAGCAAATTGTATACTTCTAGGAGAATTCAATAAAGAATGTTGAAAAGTTCTTTTTTAAACAAGTCAGATATATAACCATGACTATAGGAATGTAATCCATGATACTGCCTTCCAAGCTGTTAAGGTTTGGGGTTTTTCATACTTTTCATAGAATCACATACTAGGTATATTTTTTGAAATTAATTAAAATATTAATTATTGTCATTAATAGTCTAACTTTATATGTGAGGAATGAATATACAAAAAAACGTTTGAGAAGAGATGGATCTCTCGGTACTCTTCCGAGGGACTAGTATTTTTTAGTGTTAACTAGTACAATTGTATGTTAATTATATTATATTCGAACCCTTATAATAATTTCGTCGAAGTTTAAAGACGATACGCAAACCGCATAGAAAAACATCTAATATATATTAAAATTATCAATTTAACATCTAATAACTTATAATTGCGTGTTGAAATCCAAATATACATTTAAGTACATTCCGCAGTAATTGTTTGGGCCAAGCAACATTATTTGAATATTTCAACGCCCATTAGCTACGTAGGCGGCTAGCTTATCGTTATATCTTTAGCAATTTGACATCACTATACACGTCATTACGGGTTAATTTGGCGTGCGTTAAATAAATGTGCGAAATATATTCGTTTATTCGTGATTTATTTAAGGACGATTAGTTCTATAAATAAAACACAAGGTGCCGCAATGTCGCCTAGAATTCGGTACTGATTAATTGTTTCTCTAGCGGTTATTGCAACTGGTATGCCCATTAAAACATGCTGCAAGCTGTATTTAAATGGGTCCAGTGGACCTGAGTCTAGGTGTACGGTTTAAATATATGACACATGAAATATATCGGTTACTGCTAGTCCACCTTTAGTTCTATTTAAGTACCTACTCTTGTGCTTTTTACAAGTTTAAAAGCTTGTTACAATTTAATTATGTAATAAGTTTAGAAAATACTATTTTGAAGTATGAAATCAATATCCTCAATGAAGTAGAACACGTTTGAAGTTTGATAAATGTTTGGTTACAATAATTTTAATTATAGTACTAATAAATTGGTACGGCGCCAGTGCAGGTGGACAGATCACAAGGCCTTTTGCAAATTCTAGTTGTTTTAGAGCCTTTATTAGAATGAGTAAAGTGCCTCTGGCGACAGAGCATGGCGCACTCATGATTAACATGCAAGTTGGAATCTAGTCAGCGAATAGTTTAAATAAACTTTTTATGTGGCACGATAAATGCTTTTTTTATACAAAATAATACTTGTTAGGAAAGCAATAATGATAGAAGATTTGATTTAATAAAAATAGTAAAAAATTACATTGGCAATATAAAATGTAAAAAACTACTGTTATTAAATGCCGATGAGTTTATATTTATACGCGCAAATCGTATGGAAATTGTAATTCTATTACTACTTATATTTAATATATTCTCATAAATCTATATGTATGATATACACAAATAGGCACGCAAGTGTTCCTACAGGGCAATCGCGACGGTTGTAGTGCTGATGTTATATAATGCAGATATCTGCGTGTTAAAGGGTTAAAAATAGTATGAATGAAGCGATTTCTCTTCATCACTTCAGTCGTAAATCCTAACTACAAAAAACATAGGGCAACCTGGATAGATCTGGATTTTTTTTTCTTTTTTATAATTGCTTTGTTTTTGTTACTTGTAAATTGCAATAAAGGTTAAACGCTTTTAGTAAATGGCTTGCGGCGACGCAATTGAATTATAATTATATAAATAGTTATATACTTAGCGATTACTCAATATAAGTGACATTATACTCTTTGTGGTTCTGTGGTAAATTTAATTATTCCAGCGGATTTTACTATCGCCACATATTTGCTTCATATTTGTGTAATATAACAGACAGTAGACAAAAGTGAAGGGAACGCGTAGGCTTCGATTGCATTTTCAATGTGACTGATGTCTGTAGATTAGATACATTCCTACTTCAGACCTACTAAATTCATCAGTCTGTGATTGCCTCCTAATTAGTTAACGAAATTTTAAAGCAAAAATATATATATTTTTATTTAATGCTTATTTTTATGAGAAGGTTTATAATACGATCCGTATATTTTTCAACAGGGAGAGGTGTACCATCGAGAAGTATCCTATTTTCAGTTTAGTATGTAACTTTATATATGGTTAACGAGGCTGCTTATGGATTATGCAACAAAACCGAAACCGAACCAACGGTAGCTATTTCTTAATCAACTGAAATTTATTAAATATTGTAGTGTATAAAGGTAGTTTTATATACTGAAGTTTTCTTTCTTTGAATTCGAAGGGGCGTACGTATAAAAAGATAAAAACCGCACTTTTGATAGAAAAGCGATGTTACCTACGCGTGGGCGGCCTATAATTCATAGATTTGACAATCGTGCAGCTTCAATCTCTTCTTAATCGACCTCATTTCTATAATCTATTTTCATGTATGATGAATTGATGACTAACATACATGAAAAGGAATATGTTATTATCACGCTTATTGTAAAGCCTTAGTGTGTGACGATGATAAGAGAAAACGAGTTACTAAAAACTACTAAAGTCTATAGCGGATTAAAAATTTTGTTCTCTTATTATAAGGCTTGATGATGGAAAATATTTTAATAAGTATAATAGAAAGTACAATACAATTACGCCCCAGTTCTCACAAGATCTTGAAGCTATTGATTGACGCGAAAATATCTATAGTGCCCATATGTTCTTGTAAATACCTTATTAATGCGGTAAACGTCTTGTTTCACCGTCTTCTCTGATTGGATATTTTAATACCATCGCATTGAAAGTTGTTCAACTGCTTCGTTTATACGAGGCTTATCATAAACTGTAGAACTTATAGCCAAGCTAAGGGTATATAAAAAGATAAATAAATCAAAATCTCCAAAACTGCCGGGTGGGATGGTTAAAACCTAACTTTAAGATACCTACTAAGGCTTTAATTTTTATTGGAATATGGAATTACGGGGAACAGTTATATTACAAATTGTTCGGTTTAGTTTAATATTACTAAATACGATTTACTAACCGTGGTTCTTACAGCATTATTAAAAAGGGCTTTTGATTTAAACAATTTGCATTTTATGATTAATTAATACTATTATTAATAAGTTCCATTAAACGATTTTTAAATATATATAAAAAGTACCTTACAATAATTAACTATGAAATTAGTTATAAGTACACGTTTCATTCTCAATAATAATTAATGCAGCGTTGTCATCCATCAAATGCCACTTTAGTCCAACCTCATACAACGAATAGTAGTCATTGCAATTATAATTGGTTATGGATTAACATAGAAATATTAGGATCACGTTTCAATGATATAATTTCTAATGGCCTGACCACGTCTACGGCCTATGACCTAGCAGACCTCATCTAGACTTCATAAGCATGCCTAATGCAGCTTTAGCGTCAAAGTTTGTTTAGTTAGCTTTAAAATATATTTTGTGAAGTCATTTTGCTCATAAATGTACTATGTTTTTATTTTTATAATAATTTTGACGGTGATATTTTCTTTTATTGAGATTACTATTGCTCATTTAAAGAAAAATCACTTTATTAACGGATTAATCTATGTATTTTTAAAAAAATTAAGTATATTTTACATTATTTAAAATTTCGTCACGGTGGTCTACGGTGACCACGCACGCTGTAAAGTACGCGAAAGGTCGGGAAAATTTTAAATAATGTAAAATATATACTGAAATTTTGTAAAAATACGTAGCTTAATCCGCTAATAAAGGGTTTTTTCTTTTATATTGACGGTGTAGATTTAAATCAAATATTTTTTTTTATTTAGAGAAGGCGCAACGGATGCATAGATAAATGAGGAAATATTTCTCCCACTCAACAGGTAGGTACATATTTTTAGTTGTCACATCTGAGTGGGCATACCAGAATAATTTTTAGGGTAAAGGATATATATGTATCTTATTGTTTTTTTTTTTTTTTTTTTTTTAATTTAAGAGCTTAACCTATGGATTATCGCTCTATTTGCTATACAACATAAAGACATTTTAGAATCTATAACTACTACTAACTTTAAGCTCCTTTTATACAAATCAACTAAAAGTCTTGCTTTCTCTGAAAGGACAAGTAAAATAATTGTTCGCAGCTTTGTTTAAATATCTCCTTGCATTCCGATCTTTGATGCCGAATTTCTCGTACAGTCCAATATTAGGTATTAATGTCTTCAACGAACCACAGTTAATGGCAGTTGAAACCTTTCCCATAAGAAAGGCGAACTTTCTGGATGGATGTGTCCAGACCTCAGCGAGTGTCACTACTTCTTTTCTTGACGCCTCATGTTTATCAATCCTGGAGAGCTAAGAGGTCGGTTTTGGTTTTGTACCATATCCCTTATTTTCGATCTTATCAAAATATTCTTTCCATATTGGTAGCACTGAGTTTTTAGAATTGTAGTGCAATCTGAATAAATGGCAGGATTTTATATTCAATTCCATCGATAAAGCTTGTTAGCCATCATTGTCTCGTGCCATTCACTCCAGATGTATGGAATCCATGTAAGGAAACGGACTTGAATGACGAGTCATTCGGTATAGATTTCAAAATGAATAAGCCACCGGCTGCAACGTAACCAGCCGGCAGCCTACAACAGTTATGCGTTTGGAATCAGTAATATTACAATATTACTTTGTTGTAACGAAGTAGCATACGAGGCCTCGTCAATTGCAACTATTCAGCTTCCTAATACATATATTTTGTTATAATTTTTAATTGTACACTGAGTTATCTGTGGGTCATAAAAGCCGCCCCAATCCATTTTTTGACCGTCTGTAAATAACTTTGAGTGGGAATATTCATAATTAAATCTAAGATGTTTTTAAGCTAATTCTTTATAATTACGTTTGGTGTATCAGATTGGTATATTTGTTTTAATTGGTCTAAAAGTTGGTCACCCAGGTATTCATTGAGAACATTTCTAACTTTTGATGAGACCTTAATGTCTTTTAACCTATCATACAATGTCAACAATAAAGGCTTTTTCTTATTGCCAATATTTGCATTTCTCTCGGTCCATAATTCATTGTAACTTTTGTAACATATTGTAAGATTTAGCCTTTATAACATAGCCCAGATACATTCGCCTCAATGTAAAGGGGATATACCAATCTCGCTTTCCATGACATGAATCGGAGTTGTCCTAATAAACCCACCAATGACCCTCAGCTTGTTTTGTAACTTATTATCTTGGATAAGCATTTCTTAGAGCTATGTATTAGAACATCCGTAATCAAGTCTGCTTCTTATAGTCGCAAAATATGCTTCGCATTGTTTCGGAGATTCCCCAATCCACCCGCCAATTTTAAAAACGTTTAGATATCTTGAAGTTTTATTTATGTCTCTCATTTGCCATTTAAGCGAACGATCTAACCACAACCCAAATATTTTATGCCTGAACTGATTCTATTGGATTATTATTAATATTTAAATAAACTGGGTGCCTATTAATTCCTTTTTTAAAAACACAAACCTTCGATTTAATCGGTGACATTTCTAACCCCAATTCTAGAGTATTAGACATTAAATTGATGTTTTCCTGCAATTTTGCTACTGTTTTCAATGTTTTTACTGGTTATGTAGAGAACATAGTCATCCGCATACTGAGAGAACATAATATTTTTAAGTTCTTCACAAAGGCTTATAGTAGTAATATTAAATGTAAGGAGACAAGGGATCACCTTGAGGTAACCCTAGACCAGTACTACGCGAAATTATCGTGCTATTGTCCAGCTTTAAACTTAAATGTCTGTCACTAAGATAAACCCATAAATATTTACAAAGCCTTGCCCCAGCCCAATAATTAATTTTGAAGAAGAGCCATAAGTCTAAATGTAAGCGTTCACAATGTCAATAAAGCATCCTTGTAACTTGATTAGCGATCCTAACTGAATTGAACTTATTAAATTACTAAGGTTGTTTAAACTAGTCTACTTTCCTGAAGCCAGTAGTGGTTCATGAAATAATGTTTATTTTCCACATACCACTCCAGCCTATTCTTCAACATAGAGTGAAGGAGTTTACTTAAGCAAGATATTAAAGAAATAGGTCTAAAAGATAAAGTTGCTGACTGATGTTGGCCTGCTTTAGGTATTGGTATAACACGAATATCACGCCATTGGGTTGGAATGAAAGCAAGCGAATAAAATAATTGTAAAGTCTTAAGTCCAAGCGTTGGTAAATTTTTAACCATGTGTATGATAATCCATTCAGGTGACGTATCTTTAGATTTTAAACATCTTTTTAGTTCACACAATGCAAGTGGACTTTCAAGTTTATTATTAACTGAAGAAAATGTAGGATAACTTCGACACACAAAATCAGGTGTCAAACTATGAGGAGCTTATCAGGTCAAATGCATTAACTTGAGGATTTGTAACCCTATGCCCTTTCATCCACCTCATTTTCCGCCACATATCATTTACTGAAGTTGAGGTATCAATTTCCGAGCAAAAATTACAAAAAGACCTATATTTTGCTTGTCTTATTAACCTTCGAGCCGTTGTAATTTTATCCTTAGCCTTTGTTAGCTGGGGTGTTATTCTTTCTAAACGTGTTATGCTAAGCGTCTTTCAGCTACTGCTTTGGTGTTCTGGAGACCAATATGATTTAGGCTTGAATTTTTGTTTGGGGTCCTGACTTAATTTTACCAGGGGATATTTGCCTCTGCAGCTTCGTTAATAATACCGGTAAATAAATCGTAGTTGTGGATCATCCAATTTTTGTAAAGTTAAGAAATTTACTTTCAGAAGTACGGTAGCCATCCCATCAGCATTCCTAAATTCCTCTTCCTCTCAAAGCTTGGAGTACTATTCATAATATACAACTAATCTTAATTATTGGTACTACCTAATGATTCGTTTGTTACCTTCCAATCTAAATGCAAGGCTAATCAGATGACGCAAAGGATAATCTGGTGATATTTTTGTAAATACCGTCAACAAACTTCATCGGTAGCTGTCCATTATTCAGCGAAACAAAACCATTGTCTACGGAAGTATCAAAAATCTCAATACCTCTGGGGCAATTTTTACATGACCAGCTAACATGATGACCATTAAAATCTCCCAGTATTAGAGTTTTACAAGGATTAGTACAGAAAAGTTCATCCCAATCATTGCGAGTTGTACGTACGTTGGGTGGGCAATAGATAGATAATACATTTTCAATATATTTACAGTTACTTATTTTAACACAAATGACCTCTAATCCTGAATTTGTAAGAGATATAGCAAATCTTTGGGCTTTAATAGATTTATGAGTAATTATAGCTACCCCTCCATACGAGTCAACTCGGTCATGACGGAAGATATTATAATCAGATATTTTTAAATTACAATCACTTTTTAACCATGTTTCTGAAATCACTGCAATATGCACTTTTTCACTACACAATAATTGTTCAAACTCCACTAATTTAGGCTTTACACTTTGTGCGTTCCATTGAAGTATATTAATGAGTGTTAGACCCATATTGAATCAAGAATATTTTTGAAAGGCAAATCACATATATATTTTCCTACATTCGATATTAGCCATCTATTAAATGAGCTCCTTTGAGTTAGTCTTAAAATCTTCTTCAGAATTTGTTAAAACTGTATACAGCTTAATAAAAAGTTGGTTGAGGTTAGAGCCTTCACACAATTTCTTCTTTGTTTATTCCCTTTTTCTTCTTCTTCTTCTTTGTCTTTATCATTTTCAAAATCGACTACCTGACATGTCCCAGTTAAACACTTCATCATGCTTAACCTTTTTTCTTCTTCTTTTTTTTTTTAACATTACAGTCATCTTGTGTCATGTCAGGTGACAATTGACAAGTCTCGAGGACATTTTGTCACACTTGCATAGGAACTTGGATTAGGTATATTTGGAGCCTCCATGTTTCTTCAGGACTGGTTATGGTGTAGCAATTTGTACGGCGGGTTCAGGAGGAACATATACTAAAGATTTTTTATACGAGAGTTAAACTCCGCCATTAGTTCTCGTAGTTTCTTTTCTTTCTTATAAGAAGGACAACTCCTGTCCAATGACATGTGATTGCCATTGCAATTCACACATTTATACTCTTTAGAGTCAATTTCGCAATTAGCATGATTCTTTTTGCATTTAGGGCATACTGTCTTCATCTTTGGGCAGAATCGTACGGAATGTCCGAATCGCCAACATCTAGAACACTGCGATACTGGGTATACGTAAGGATCTACTTTTATTTTCATCTCGTACACATATATATGCGAGGGTAAAGATGATCCTTTAAAACCCAAGCGCACTGATTCGCACTCTTCCCAACCTTCCCCTTGTTTTCTTCGTTTTAATCGCTTTGCCGACACTACTTGAGTCGAACATGACACAATCTGTAAAATTTCCTTCTCTGACAGACTTAATTCGACATTCTTTATTACACCGTAAGAGGTTACTACCTCCAACGGTTTATGTAGACGCCAGCCTAATCTCGTACCGCCTTACAGTTATAAAACATCAGCAACTCTGTCGACTCAAATTGTTCAAGATCTTGAATGGATTCAAATATTTAATTTTACAAATACTATTTATTTTATTCTCACTTAAGATCTTCGCGAAAGCGAATGTCCAGGCAACTTTTCTGTGTGGCTAAATTATGTCAACCTTTTGGTGTATCCTCTTACTTTGCGATGGAAATCCATTCTTCATCGTCATTTTCCCGACTTCTTTTTTTCGGATTGCTCACTAATTGACATTATCCGTGACAATAATTTTCCAGAACTTCTTCGTATCCATTTTTGTATTTAATACGTAACAACATAAGTGGTGGGTAGTTTTAAATAATTAGTAGCACAACGATTTACAAGATATGCGCCTAGCTCTCACGAGATCCCGAAGCGTACTGATCTTATTGTTAATTGGTATAAATAAGATATTAAAATTATTCCTCTCGGCAAACGTAAGTTCCAGCTAAAGTTCGTTTTCCAACAATCATCTGTGAATTTGAAATAAGGTGTATTTAGAAGTAATAATGAATTCAAAAATGTAATGTTTACATCAGAGATTTATTGTTTATTTATTTATTTTATTATTTATTTATTTTTATTTTTTTTCTATACTATAATCACAGTCTTGCGATCGTGGATGTTAAGTCTTCACTCCACTGCTTAAGCTTCACCTTGTTTTCCTCTGTTCCTCGAACGAGGTATGATTTCAAATTCCACTACAGTAGGGTCGTTTACTTTATAAACTAGTTAGTAGGGTAGACTAGTTAGTATCACTATAATTATCACTTGGCAAGGATTTCGCTGATAAAATTTACTACATATTAATGGATCCTATGGCTAAAATGAGCTGGTTAAGAGCTGTTTTTAAAGAGCAAAGAAGATTACAAAAGAAATAATCGATGCAACGATAGTTCTTTAAATTAATAAAATAGTAGAGAAGTCTGGAGAACAAAGAGGAAATTATGATACAGATAATAAGATAAAACATGTATGCTCTGTTTTCTTTAATACTTTGTATCATGAATAGCCACGAGAAAGTAAAACACAAGAATCGAGCTATTTGGCACAGGAAGTATTTATAATATTACTTTAAAGATCTTACCTATTAAAAAATTTCATCCGTATCACCTCGATGTCCGCCGTTCCACAACTGAGCGCTTCAGAAGGCACTTTCTGCCGCGCACCACCGCTATGTGGAACCAGGTATTTCCGAACAATTACGACTTAGGGACATTCAAAAAAAAAGAGCGTATAAACATCTTAGAGGACGGCAACGCTCTGGTGAGCCCTCTGGCTTCGCGAGTGTCCATGAGCGGCGGTGTCGCTTAGCATCAGGTGAACCTCCTGCTCGTTTGCCCCCTGTTTTATTAAAAAAAAAGCCAACAGAACAGGTTGATTTACCAGAAGGCACCGCTCAAGGTTCAGTCCTAGGGCGTCTCCACTTTTTACCTTACGTCCATCAAATGCATATGAAAAAGAATACTCCGTGTTACCATTTGCCTATGTTTTACATGCCATTTAGTTTACCCTCATATCTGAATAGAATCCAATTTAAATATATTAAAATGATGTCACGAGAAACTAATAATGAACACATAAATTCCCAAATTTCTTCCAATCAAATAGTCTTTTACTAAAGTATAAATATATATTGTATAGTATATATAGTATTGGCAGGCGGCAGCGCACACATACACGTATCTCCACAATTCAGCTGATACCATATGCAAATTCAGTACGGACATGGTTGATACGAAGATTTATTGGGGCTTATAATGTCCAAAGCTTTAATTTTACTACTCCACGCCAGATAATATTTTGTCTGCAATAATCGTATCTTAAAACAAAATTAACAATATTATTAACGAACCTAAGAAAACCAATATAATATAATTTCTGTGATTTATAATGTAACCTTCTGTGGGTAGTATGAATAAAAAAATATTAAGCTTAACACTAGTTAAAAGTCCCTTACATAGTCAACTCATAATAAAGATCCAGTTTATGTTACAGCGCTTTTGTTAGTGAATGAGTTTTTAGCATCCTTAATTTAGCCAAATTATACAGCCATTGTAATTCAATGCCGATCGACGAGACGGGGTTTTTACTTGAATTTAAATGTAGAATTTAAACAGGTTTATCTCATTCATTTATACGGCTACTGGTTTTGCACTGTCTGAGCACGTACTCGGTGAAAAACACCCGGTTGACCACATAACGTAGTTCCGCAGTTGTGCGCGCGCATGCGACGATACTAAGGTATTATTCCGAGACGATTTGCACACAATGAATTTATGAGCTTTTTTGTGTTAGTTGAGCTTGTTGTGGATTTAATTTATTTGATAATAGCTGGCTTTGCGTATTATCAACAAAATTATCTGTTTTAAGTATTTTCATATTATTATTATTATCGATTACAGTAATTTTAATATCAAGAATAAAGAAGAATGGAAAAATTACAAACAATAATCGTTCAATGAAAGGAATCATTAATATTAGTATAGGTGAATTAATAATCTGCTACCGAAAAGGATCTGATAACCTAGAGGTGTGAAATTCCCATGCTATACAATCTACGAACATATGTTAATTTTAATTATCAAGGAAAAATACACTAAAAAATATTTGTAAAAGAAACGCGTTAATATTATATAAACAATTGTACTTTATTATTTTATGTAGCAGCCGAAGAAATAATCCGAGGGACTATTTGTTTTATACGTTAGTTATACATATTTAAGTTATCTCGCCGTAATTTGCTCTCCATTTATGTCAATTTTCTTTATTTATGTTGCAATTTAGAAAAATCTAAATCGTAATAAATGACGTCTATTCTGCGCTGTTCTACACATTATTTTTTATTGCGCCAATGTAAGCTGTAATGAAGTTTATTTCTTCATTGGAAAAGTAATAAACATCTCACTGTTTTTTCCACTTATCTTATGCGCCAGCCTAGTGCTGTTTTTTATATAAAAAGTATTAAACACATTTTATGTTGCGTATCAATAACAAAAACACAGTCTCCGAATCCGGAATAAGGACGTAGCGGTCAATAGTTTGTCAGTAATTAGAAGAGTGTTTTTGCTCGGTATACAGTTAGCGTCCAGGGCGGCTTCCTTAAAAGGAGACTGGCTCCGACCCCCGGAATGCATCAATATTGTGCCGTTGATCCGTCCACTATCCGCTTTCTATCTAGTCCTGTTATTGACATGCTGAAGAATTTAGATAATAACGTGACATGTTTACGGTATCGGTAAAAATGCTGATTTTATTAAATTCTCTAATGAAAATACACATATTATTTTCATTATATACCTCAATAGTGTCCGATGTACCGCTTTTTTAAAGCACCACATTAACTTTTCAATAACACATTTGAATATTTAATATTTAGCCGTCGTTTCTTAATGACAAATGAGAAGTTAATTTATTTATCATGTAACCAATATAAATAATGAGCTTTCGTATAGGCGCGGACAGCATGCACATGATTTGTTTACAGCTTAATGAACGCTGTAAAATAAGTATACACTAAATAAAATAATTGCATCATGTTTATTATAAGTCCTTAATCGTGATTTACCAGTAATTAATCCTTCAATGCGGTTACTCAAGGCTTTTTATGGTTTCATTGAGAGGAATTGTGTTTCCACTCGGCTCCCAAGCCATTAAGTCCAAGAAGCGTCAATTAAATGGCAAGTTTTTAATCAAAAATAAGTCGACAACATTCTGTACTTTTTATTGGGCATAGTGAAGCGTAACTGAAGTAACATTTTTGAACAACCTTTATAACAGTAGTGCTGTCATTGTAAACAAAATCAAGATAAGACAAAATAATTTATTTAAAACCGCTATCAAGTTGTTCTGTTTTAATATGAATTTATGTTTCGAACGAAATCAAAAGTTTTATTAATTCGTTTTGTAACATGCTTATTCGAGTTTGTTTTTTCGCTACAGGATTTATTATTATAACTATAACCAGTTCGATTTCTACGTATGTGTTATTTGAAAGTACTGAGTCTCTTCCGGTACATTTTATTTTATTTTTATGGTAATTGTGTGTCAATTAGAATAGAAAGTATGTGAATACATGAAAGTTTTGTCTCGAATTTGATCTCAAACATTTTTTATTTTTTTATTTATTTAAAAAGGTCATCATAATACTTACACAAATCACTTCTACCTTACATTAATCTAGTGTAAATATACAAAAATGCAGTCAAAAAAAAAAAGTACTTAAACTAAAAAAACGGACAAATTAATTTTAGAAAGACTTAAACAAAATTAGAATTAATCATTATGTATTTTATACAATAAAAATATTTAAATTCAAAATTAGTGTTTTGCTAAATTTTTTGTTTTCGCCGAGTTCGTATGTTCCTCGTATCAGTAAATCTTATTTAAAAAATTTAAAATCTCATCCAAGTGTAAGTACAACGCCTTTTATATCTTGAAGTAATAGCTACTCCACCTTATTTGGTAACATTCTATCTATGTCATTCGCTAGAAAGGTTCTTTGGAAAACTCAATAAGATTCAACATGTTTTCCTCCTTGTTGGTTTAAAACGATATTAAGCCCCTATTATGATAATGTATATTAAATACACAAATTCGTTCATCAACATTTTTATTATCTTGGGAACTAAAAATAAATATTTCACTTTTAATTAATTAAATTATATTTCTAAACGAAAATGCAGTTTTATTACGTATTAATAATAGTAATTAACCTAAGTAAGAAAATATTTTCTCTTGATAGCACTGAGAAAATACACACAATTCATGGAAATTATTAAAAAAAATAAGTTCGCCTTTTTTCATATATATTCCAAAAGCTGGCACAGATTCTCCATGATAAATGTATAATTTAACGGTTTTATAATTCATGAAGCGTAATAAGAATCAATGTTTGTATACATAATAACCGTTTACACGCAAAAATATTAAATTAGACATATAAATGCATCTCTCGTTGAAGATACATTTGAATAGATATTTGTATGATAAGATAAGACTGGTTAGATGATGATTTGATTTTAAGATTTATCTCGTTATCTCAATAACACATGTAAACAAGAGATTAGTGGTGCTATGTTTTCATTTTACAGCAAGACTCGCGTCATTTTTACTTTGACAATTGACTCTTCCAAAAAATTGCTTCTCATAAAAATATTTATTTCTTTCAGATAGAGATTTTTGAAAGGTTAAATATAAAAATCATACTACAAAAAACCTGTCCAGTTTTGAGGTAGTGCAATGTGTGGTGACACTTTATTTTGCTGATGGTGTATTTCATATATTCAAATCTATTGGAATTATATAAATCAATCCTTGTAGTAGTAGCATAGGTCTGTGGGCGTAGGTATAAATAATTATAATCGGGTCTTCTGCTTCTTTGCTCTGTATTCTATTTAAATAATCAGTGAAATTGTAAAACTTCAACAAAAGCTTAATTTATGTAATGGCCTCAATCGTTAGAATTAGAGATACCATCGGGTGACAAATTTGTGATTTAAAAGCCGTGAATAATGATCGTAATTAATTATGATTTTCCACTCACACGCACTGTGACGAATAGGCATTGGCGCCAAACGGGGCCTTAATAAACAAGTTCGTATGTTTAAAGCAAAATTATGTAGGTTTTATGCAATTTTTAAGGACATTATTTTATTACGTTATACACAATTATATAGTCATTTTTAATGACTTAATTAGACTAAATGACATAAGTTTCACGAGTTCATACTCTGACGATTTTGGTATTATTTAATATTGAAGTCGTATTATTATATATATGTTTCAAAAAAAAAAAACTGGAATTGAGGCATGAAGGCTAAAAGTGGAGACTCCCTTTAGCCTAAATCTGAAGATTCATTGCCTGTCAAACGTTATATCGAACCAAATCTGACATTTTTATAAGTTCTATGAATTTGCATAATTTAAATGAGTCATTTGGCTATTAGGCCAAGAGGATTAAAATGGTGATCGTAAAGCGTTCTTAACCTATTATGTTGCGTAATACTAATATTTGATATTGTTAGAACTAACTTTATGTTAAAATATATAAATAAGTCAATATCTACATCTGAAGTTGTTTTTAAACCCCAAACGGGCTTACCTCCCCGGCTTTGTAGGTAGTCTTTCATTCAAAAAGTACCACAGCCTTTTAGTTATCTGGGTTTAAAAATTACATGATAAGGGTGTGGTAGCTTAACAAAACTTAAAACTTTAAAATACATTAAATATTAATACCAATTAATACTAAATACATTATTTTATACATTAATATTATTTAAAGAACACATTAACAAAGTGTATTAACATCAGCCCCGTATTGGACTTAAAAGAAGTGTTCTTGGACTATATTCTTTCTAATATTATATACTTTCTTTAGCAAAATATCTAAGTACATGTAAATTTCTCATTAGTCTTACTCGAGACTATATCTTAATCTATTAAATGAATGTATGGTCTCAGCAAGGGTAATTCATCCCTTTAGCAAAATATATATAATATACATTTTGATGCAAAGTTTTTAATCGAGGCATATGAAGATAGACGGTCGTTTTTCAATATGAAAGCTTCTTCAATTTTAAAATGTAAATATTAGCTAATACCAAACACGAAATTATCGAAGTATAATCAAGTTAATAACATTCGATTGCTTAATTCAATTCGCCGGATTGTACTTAAGTGACATTTTGTGATTTTTTTCAAGGCGCTTTTGAAAGCGCCGGTCAAATTATCTGTATGATGAAAATGTTATGTTTCGGGTTGATTCTTGTGTATATTTTTTATCTGTTAAAAATTTTTGAAGTTTCTTGACGTCTTTTAACATGTGTTTAATAGCTTTTTCATTAAGAATAAGAAAAGATATTGTGAAAATTACTTTTAAGCCTGGGGTTTGCCACTAGAAATACGATCATTCCAAATAATTAGGAATGAGAATGAACATGATAACATTTTTGAAAATAAAGAATTAATTAAAATTTACATTCACTTCCGATAAACCAATTCTCGTGAAAATCGATAAAAATACGACGTTAAGAGATAATAGGAATTCAAAGAACGATTTTGCTTTATCTGTATTCACTCTGAATTTGTCGATGCTTAATTAAAGACCTGTTTTTTTATTATTTGATTTTTGATTTTATAGGCATATGTACATAGGTATACCTAACATATTTCACCAATTATTCTCATAAATTATAAGATGATTCCTGCCGATTAACCCGCAATAATAGACTAACAGTAAAGAGTGTTGTGAGGGGGGGGTGTCCTTTTTTATTTAGGAATTCCTTTGCTTCTACAAAAAGTGCATTTGAAATATAACATATTTTTTGTAACATAGATACTTGTGCTTTTTTGTAGGACTATTTACATAAAGCTTGCATATATGCGAACAGTATCTTATTTTTATTTACAAATTATACATTATGTACATATACAATACATATACATATACATGTATGTAATAACATATACCCATTTTTAAAAAGAGTTACTGCTCGATTTTAAAAGTCAAATAATATCATTAGCAACTATGTGAAATTTTGTAGTTTTTACGTGAAATAGTAACTAACTGCCAGCTTTCCATACTTACTAACTTTCGCGTTTATAATATAGCCTTAATCCAACCTTATATCCTACTTACTAGTAGGATATTCTTAATATAGATAGCGTCAATTATAAGCCAATCTACAAAAATCTACAAATGGTAATCAGGCTTAGGCCTCACTCTTCCTATAAGAATATTACGCTTTTATAGTTAGCACTTGAGATATCCTGGTCCCTCCCTATTCTAGGTATATGAAAGTGTCGCTGCCATTTATGCAGAACGATACTTCAACTGTATATAAAATTTACTAATTACACTTATAACTTAAATGTTGTAATTGGATGTTTTAAAGCTACTAAATAAATTTTATGGATGTGGCACAGGAAACAAATGCATTTTTACATGAGTGTTGAGTAATTATCGGTTTGCTCATTAAGAGCCCTTTTTTATGTGAACACAAATGTGTATTATTAAAAATACATTCATTTATTTTATAAGTCAAGGGATATTTCTACATCAGTTTTTGATATTTAACAAGTTAGTTTCTGACTTTGAAGATTAGGAGGCGTTCTTAATATTTTTTATAAGGAGTGTGTGAGTATAGTGTGTGTAGGTTTATAAATTAGCGATTTGTAGTCGAAGATCGATCTCTAAATCATAAGCAATAAAAATGATACATCAGCTTGAACTATATAATAATACACTCACCAAATATAGCTTGAACTACCATCATACAAAATAGCAAATACACGGTTCGTAATGATTAAACGCCGACACATATATAATATATGAATATGGAGTTTTCTTTAGATATTGCTTATATAGATATCTCCATAGGTCTACATAGGTTAAGCTGACACCTACAAGAATTCCCCCGCGGCACACAGAAGTGAAACTTTCTTTAAGCTTGCATCGTAACAAATGGCATGTATATAATATACAAGCTTGCTTTTGACGCTTTCAGAAACCAATATACGTGGGTATATTAGTAAAGTATTTATATTTAGATCATATTTAACTTCTCACTTATATCATAAAGTGACTTAATTCATATTTGTTATCCCTGCCACGGTTAACTGAGATAACTTGTAATATAATAATAATAATAGATAATTTGTTTAGGTAAATGTAATTTCTATTATATAGGTAGGTTGTAATCTTCAATTCAAATTAGTGAAAATATCTATAGTTGGTGGCGTCGAATTCGCGGTAAGGCCGCAACACACTTCTGAATATATAAAACCCCGTCTCCCACTATTACCATTCTCTTGTAAATTGTTGATGGTTGATGAATTTAAGGATATACAGGATTTTCTTTTAATGCTACTGTTATTTAAAAATAAAAAGTAAAAAAAGGAACGAATATATGCCTGCTAGCGTAACCGTAGCCAAAGCCTAGTAGACATAAATAGTAGTATTTTCATCAATTCTTACGCAGGCAAAAGAAACTAAAAAAATCGTAAAGACATCTGTGGTCGCAGATTTTTGTAAGGAACGAATTTAAATGCACTCCAAGTGGCACACGACATGAAAACAACAAAATAAACTGCGACAAACATTTCTTAACAATAAATGATGCAGTAACTTGTATTGTATTGTTTTATAACCCAATCGTCTCTCGTTTATGGTATGTTTTCACGCTTTATAGAAAATCAATGTTTATTACTAAATGGCAAACCGTTAATCCAAAAAATTGAGCATTAAAAGAATAATATATGAATAGGTATATGAATTAATTTAGACTCGCAATTAAAAACTGTGATAGCCCGACCTATCGACCGACCTATCCCATCAACAAAATTATATTTAATTCATTTAATGAAATATGGTTTATCATAAGGTTTATGAATCAACACGAACAATAAAATATTTGTTGACATCCCTTCTGACAAACAGAGCTCGTAATTTTCATTTGTTTCCCAATTACCTATAAATGAGGAGGAGGAGGATCCTATAAATGATAAAAAATTATCGTGCACTGAGTCTAATGCTTATCTAATAATGAAATCGCGTGACCTGGGCGATCATTTAGCATGTAGGTGAAGCTTTGGTGAGCTTTATTGCACTATCAAAAAGAAATAAAAGAGCTTTTGTGTTCGATTTGGATTTCGGTGTCGGGTATCTGATTTTATTGCGTCCAAAATGGACTAAGGAAATCTTATGCTTGCGTAAACATTTTAACATGTAAATTGAATTTTTATACGTACAGGAAATGTGATGTGAGTCTTGGGTGGCCTAAATTTTTCTGCAGATTTATACTATTTAAAAAAAACACTGTATTATACATGGTCGAGTTGAACTTCAAATGGAAAATGTTATGATTGTCAAAAGTAAAACTAACATCATCCGGGAAAACGGGATTATTTTGCTATCTCTTGTCTTATGTCTTGCTGGTATTGTTAATCCAGATTACTTTTATCAAAAATAATTCAAATAATAAAATAAAGTTAGCATATTGTAGGTACCGAGTTAAAAATTAAGGATGATAATACCTTATGTAATAAACATGCTTATAATTAATGGATCAATAATTGCTGTAAATAACTAAACGAAACTAACTAAAATAGCTAAACGATATCACTTACCCCAGACGTGAAAACGAAGGGCTTTACAAAAGAGATGTGTTTTCGGTGTCAAGCTTTGATACCTTATCTAATTTTCCAATTTAGGTGTTATTTCCCATCAAACGTAATAAATTTAGCATATTGCAGACCAGTGCCACCTGAAGAAGAAGCAATATAATAAATGAAATAGAGGTGGAACAGTATCTGCTTAGTACCCTAATTAGTCTTAAGAAAATATATTGTTAGTAAAAAATAATAGATGTGTTATAAAATCATTATTCAAAGACTTCGACTTCACTTAACAATTAATAATTACTGTATAAACATAATAATAAATACGTATGTGAACGATAGGTCAATATATGACAACATATAATATTTCTAGAATATAACTCTCAACATATTCTTGTATTGGAACTGATACTTATGTTACTTGATAATCGATATTCAAGTATAATATCTTGTATGTTCTTCGCGGTTGTCATTTACGATTATTTGTTATACTCATTATTAGTAGAGATCTTTAGATTATGCACAATAATACTTAGATTGCATTTAAATGAGGAAATCACGAAGTTTTCTTGTTGTTTATGGTATTTAAACGTCATTTTATTGGATTAACCTTGTTGGGAAATTTCAATTTTGAAAAAGGAATACTAATGATCTGAGTTTCGAGAATGAAACAATAACTGCGGAAAATGGACACAGCATCAACAAAAGTAGGGTTAAAGAGATAATTGATGGGAAAAAGCCCTGGTGAAGGTATGAGACAAACGTGACCTAAGGTGTTCCACATAGAATTTACGTTTAAATACGTTTAGCGGAGCCCGCTAATGTTCTTATGGTAGTTAATATTAAACAAGGTTTATTGCAAACACATTTTTTGTATACCACACCACCAGCTAGCAGATAATCTTCGCGCAAAAATGTCACAAAGCGATAAAACACGTTTTGCACTAAGTGAGATCATAATTTTCTTCCTGGTTAAAGTACTTAGTGCTATAATATATTCTGTGTTAGTACTGATAATGGTGGACAGCTCAGGTGATAACTGATAACGGCTATATTAGTAGAAAGTCACTTAAATTTTGCACGGAAGGTAAATCGATAATTGAATAGTTAATACGCTAATACTAAAAAATAAATAGAATTCGTTAATATTGTGTTAACTAGTTTAGATATCAATATTTCGTAAAACAACCTACATCAAAGTGACGCTATTGGAACATCATTTCAGTACATGAATACTCTTGAATAAAGTCTTGATTGATTTGAGAGTTTTAACTGATAAAATTTGTAAATGAAGTAACATTGTCACATGGATATAGGCACAAAAAAACACATGACAAAAAATCGGACTATATTTTTAATGGGACTACACTTTTGTTTACAGAAAGTGAAGTATAGCAAATATAGTGTACAATTACTTACACAAAAAATAGACAATAGATGTATGTCGGCAACACAACGAAGGGCACGAAATGCGGGTTTATTGAAGGAAGGACGTTCTTTAATTTCTCAGTGCAGATTATATAAAATATTCAAAAAGGAAAATTGTTTTGAATAGTAAATACAACACTTACATATACTACTGCACTTTGTAAACTAGCATCGTCTATAATTGAAACTATGTTGCACAATTTAAAGAAAAACACTTTATTAACGGATTTAAGTATCTTTTTGCAAATGTAAAATATTTACATTATTTTAATTTTTTTTCGACGTTTCGCGTACTTTACAGCGTGCGTGATCACGGTAGACTGAAGACAAAAGGTGTTAATTGTCAAAATAAGTGTCACAGCGAAAGAGGTAGTTTTATCTGATTATTGGCGGAGTTGGTATGAGAGCCGGAAGGATTTTGAAAACTGGTATGTGTCCTCCATTGTCCGAATGTTTGTACTTTAGATATTATTGTCAGGTTTTGATAATCTTAAGCCGTCTTCTCTATTGTAATTAGGGTTCTTTTTGATTTCAATTACTTCTGACCAACCTTGGGAAGAATCTTTTTCTTTCGCAAGTACTTTTGGTTGGTCGAAGCGTATATAGTGATTAGGCTATCTAATATGTGTTAAAGATGCAGGTATATACAAACTTGTGCGACTTGTATCTTAATAGGGCAAACTAAACGAAATATGTCAGAGATTGAAAGAACATATTGCAGACATAAGACATAGACGACACGCAAAATCAGAGTCTGTGAACACACATTAGATGGGCCTAACTATAAACAACATCTTTATTTATACATTACATTTACCGTTTCATACGTCTTACACACGTCGAATTGTATATTTTAATTGAATATTAATACTAATTAAAATATTAAGGTATCGGATTATAAATAAAATAAGGGATACATCAACAAACAATTAGTACTTCATAGCGAGTATCGCTGTTTATTAAATCTAGTATGGCAAGTCGGCCATCGGGCGTTAAGTGACAGCCTGTGTGAAGTTCCGTTATACGAGTAGAGTATGGTTTGCGACTCGGTTCAGCCTAGAGCTAGCTTTCTTTAAGGCTGATTATATACAGATGTAATTGATTTAAAGCTCAATAAACCAAAAAACATTGGGCATTATTTCAATGTCATTGCACTGTTCCATGTCAGTACAAACAGTTTGATACAATGAGATGGCGAATTAATGAGTTTAAAAAATTTAACTAACTCTAACTCTAAAAAATAATTTCTAATGAGACATATACGACACAGATGTATCAAGACAGTTGTTTAAACGCATTCTAAGAACGTATTTGTACTATGCACTTATAGAACATTAAACTTAATAGCTATGTAACTTATCTACAGTTATTCATATTGGCTATGATGACATATGAGCAGTAACATTTTAAATGATTTAATAAATTTCATAAATGTTGCCTTAAGTAAGTTCAAAGATTTAAGAGCCTTTGTGTTCGTCAAAAATAAAGCTAAAATGAAGGTCACTGTTTCATACAAAAACAATTGCAAACAAAAAGCTCTGTAACAAAAGCCCTTAGTGTAGCCCCCATGTTCAGGTCGCTAGTAACAATGGCATGTTCCCAGGACCTTGTTATTAAACGTCATACGGCTGTAAATACAGATTGTTAGCACGAGACTCAACATGCTCTGACCTCGCCAGTGGTGAAATTCCTAGGTTATCTACTTCACTATTATGAAAATGGAATATCGGGTGAGTATATAAAGAGCTAAAGATTACATGAACTGTGATGCTATAAATAGTAAAAAAAATAATAATATAATAAATTAAAAATTCTTGGTTATATGCTAATCATCTATCCTCATTCTAGATTCTCAAAAAACCTATTCTTACCAAACCTCCTTTACATTTAAAATATGCCATTCTTACTTATTGAAACCTTCGCTTTTCAACATTTCAATTCGAACACTATTGTATCAAGTTGTATTTATCCGTAACTGTTTATTTATTCAACATACGATATTAAATATCGCTTTACTGATCATAAATAATGCAGGTAATCTAGTTCTCATAATACCGATTTCCGAGAAATATAACACCCACTTATTATATCTACTACATAGATACAAAAAGAGTTTGTAATCCATAGATACATTTTGTACTTACAGACTGCCAATGTCTTTCAACAAGTAGATACCTATTGCAGGACTTATTAGACAAGCAATTCAGTGTTATGTTTTACGTGGTATCACATATATCTTAAATAAAAGTTCTTCTAGGGTTATCAACGCGACATGTTAACAAATTCACGTCCTTATGACGATTGATGCGAGCTATTAGAAGCATTATAGGTACCTACGTTGCTCCAGCCTCCAAATATGGATAGAACTGTGACTGTTTCATTGATTTTTTATTTATACAAGGATTAATCAAACCATTTCCACTACAAAAAAATAAAGCCGTGAATCGTTATATGCTATGTAGCTTTACTTCATTATAAATTATCTATATTCATCAAAGTCCAATGATCAAATATGGGCCGAAAACGAGAGATTTCATTCTTGACAGTTATAATAATTTTTATTATATAGTCTGTGGATGTTGCCATAGATGTTTCAGAGATGTGATTGTGAGAAAGATAAGAAACCGGTAAAGAAAGTAAAAACATCTTTTCGGTTTGCCGTAACCACGTTTGTTAAATAATAATCGTTATTGCTGTAATGGTTGAGTCACGGGGAAAAAATATTATTTCCATGATAAAGCGATTTTAATGCATTCAGGAACAAATACAGTTGTTAGAGTACTTTTAATTGTACTTTTTTTGTACAGATCTTATTTTAAAGACTGTTAATTTGTAATAATTTTTGAATAATCCGTTTTCTGAATATATCATTCTAATTGCACTTTTTCAACATGTCTTTTTACGACGCGTGGAACGTACATGGGGCGATTATTATATATTTTATTCAAAATAATTACTTGAATTTAAAGAAAAAAGTGTTTACGAGTAAATTTTACATACGAATAATCGTTAAGTGTAATTAAGCGATGTACTCTCTCAATATTGAATGCCATTCGGACATTACTTAGGCGAGTCGAATTACTTGCTAAATTAAAAAATTCCATATTAGCATTTACTGACACCGTTTACGCTAAGACAGGTTTTATATACAAGTTAATTAAAATGTTTTTAATCAAACGACATCACACTGGAAAATGTATGACATTTGCACCTTGCTTCGAAGAATTCATGTATCTATCTCAATCCTTATTTTTTGAGTTATTTTTAAAAATAGCTCAAACTGGAAACCATACATTTTTATACATTTCATTTCAAGGAGACGCAGATCACCTGAAACAAAATTATTTCCACTAGATATTCAAATACATTATTTTGCAATCTACATGTTTCTAAAATCAGTGACTGAGTGTCATATTTGAACCTAAACCGTACTTGAAAGAATTAACCTAATAATAAAACAATAAAAATTAAAAGTAAAGAATTTATTAGTTATCCTTAAAATTACCGGCATTTTGACCGCGGCGTCTGAGAAGTATTTAGTAATACTAATAATCCAGTAAAGTCATTTATGGTTGTTACTACTGCTAGACTTAAAATTTATCTAGTTTTAAAATAATTTTCAAAATGAAGAACGTCGTTTAACAAAGAATTCGCGTTAAGCTAGATGTTTTAAGAATAGTAAGGTGCATTTGGACTATATCATTTTTTACTTTGTCAGCTGCATAATATAATAGTCATAATACTATACATGCTTTTTTAAATAGGTAAGTAATACGGATTTTCAAAGGAAAATACATAGAAAACGAGGTTGTTGACCAACGAAAAACCCGATAAAACATTTGGACTTTTAGCCTTGACATTTGCATATACATCATAACTTTTGTATCTACAAGTGGCGCTAAGGGCCACTTCGGTAATTAATCATGTGAAATATTAAGTTCAATAAATAATATATAACTTTGACTCTTTATTTAAACTATAAAAATTAAACATTCAAAAGTTTAAAATACCTAAATAATAATTTATTTAAAATTACTATGTTGGCTGGCAGCAAACATTTGAATCATTACAGATTACAGACTACATTAAGGTTAAAAAATCTTTATTGTATGTGATATGGAACGCATCAGCATACTATGTTATGCATAATTAAAATTCTCTGTCATTACTGCCATTTGTCACAATATTAACAAAATATATTATATACAGCTTTAATTTTAAAAAATAAAAAGATTTTTGACACAATCTGTCAAAATATATACGAGTAAGTACGTCAATCTTTAACGTCATAATGACCTGCTCCGACTCTGCAAAAAAAGTTTAGCTGTATCCAGTTACAATAAAGGATGCAGCATGCAGATGGAAGCATACAAACGTTAATATAGGCATTTCAATGCAAAAACTTCTTGGCAAAGATTTATCTCATAAGGCTGGAAGCTGTCTGAGATGATGTGAACGTACGTGTGATATATTATCGCATATACCATGTCAAAATTTATCTTTTACCTGGAACACCCTAAGTTATATAGTTAATTTGTATTTTTTGTTAGCTATTTTTAAAAATTATCAAATCGATTCATATTTTCCATGAAATTAAGGAAGGGAAAGATGTTATCTTACACGTTCTTTTTTCATTTGCATTACATATGTACCTATAAACAAATTTGTACTAGGGTACAAACGTGAACGGTGAAACGATTTGTTACTTCATAATGAAACCATTACTACTCTGCCATTTAGATCGTTGATAGCTGATAGAATCAGACAATCACGACTCCTAAATAAAATAATTAAGTTTAATGAAAGGTATTTAAAAATAAAAATTACTGTTGCAGTAGATTGCAGGTTACCATGTGGTTATCTGATAGCAAAGTATTTGTAAGCGTGCGTTGGATATGTACAAAACTTTCTTTTCATCTTATCTTTTGATAAAGTAAACGGTAGTAAAAGCCAAGACGTGAGCTTGGCGGTCGCTGGCCGCAAGGACGTTGAGCGCGGGCGGCAATCAAGCATCGTTGCTGTGTGCGTGCAATCATCGGGTATGTTCGTGCACCTTCGGAAACATGTTTGACTTTTGGCGGGGCATGACATTGACAGAAGAGTTGCCAGTTCATTTGAATTCCCCGAAATGTTTTATATTTCATGAAAGCAAAATAAAAAAATGCATGTAGAATTCATTTAGTATAGATTCAGACTACAGTTATTAATAAAAATGTATGTTAAAATTAAAAAAAAAATATATATTTTTCAAACACTTGTAAAGTTTAAAGTATAATATGGAGTTTGTTTGTTTGAACGTATTAGTATCAAGAAGTAATTTTTACATTTTAAAAATGATAGGTGTGTTGTCATTACATAGTGCAATCAATACAAAAATATAATTTCATTACATGAAACAAGTAACTAGCGAGGGATAAAAGTTACCTAAATACTAGCAACATATTGCGTTCTGAGAAGAGCGCTAAAATCTCAACCAACCAACGGTCTCGCCGCTCGTCGCCCGTCGGCGATGGGATTACGCGTATTCACGCACACTGTTGCGACTTGCGTGGAGGTTGTGCCTTGTGTTTGGTCTCTTTACGGGTTGATACTTTTATAGTTTTTTTTTATGTTGTCCTTCCGACCGACGCTTACCTGTTTCTACTTTCTGTTATTATTTTGTGAACTTTATTGGTTATTCTTTACTAGTTTTTGAACCTCGAAACAAGTTTTAGTTATAAATCGCGTTGTGAAAAGTGACCCAAGTTGAGGAGTTAAGACGTTATTATTGCCCAATTTGCCTATCAATTCGTGTTGAATATTGTGATTGGAAAATAAATGTGTTAAATTAACTATATGGTAAACTTTAAATGAGAATGGGAGGTGAATTGCGAATTACGAGTTGAATTTCGACCCACATAACGTTTATGGTAAGAAAAAGTTTCGTGTTTTGTTTCGTAACATCGAGTTTTTTCACAAATGGGCATCGCAGATGTGCTTTTTGCATCCTCCAATCTTTAAACAAGTATAAACTGCAGTTATAAATTGGTAATGTTACATAAGTAATTTTGTCCTGTGGGTAGTTAGAAAGTGAGAACCTGCCAACTACTTAAGTTCGTTAAAAGCAAAATGCAAAATTAGAAATACATGTATATTTTGTTTGTAAGCGTCTAGGTAAGCTTAAAGGTCTTTCATTTTAAATATACCTAGTGAAAAAAGTTCACAAAACTTTTTGTTTTAATGGAACCAAATTGTGACAAATTTTGAGTTCGTTGCAAACTATTGTAAATTTCACAGTTAACAAATTACACATGTACGAAAACAAAAAGGTTATTCTAATGTCTTCATAAACAAAGAGCTGAATGCAAATTGACTGAATGAACACAATGGTACCTATTACAATTTCCAATTGTAATGCAAGAGGCCAAATTAATGATTGGGCATACATCAATGAGTGTAAATACAATTGAAAAATGAATGGAATACTAAAAATATTGAACATGTATATATTTATTGGCAACAGTTTAAATAATTAGCAACCGTTAATTCCGTACTTCAATCAATACACATACAATTAGGTCAAAAATCTACACAACCTTTAATTTCATACAATTCGTATTCTGTTTTAAATCAAAACCGTTTTAGAAATCAAGTAGCTGTTTCAAGTTACCCATTACGGATAAAGTTACCGTCAACAGAAAGCACAAGAGATTTATAGTTATCACTTACTTACGTACAAGTTCTTATGCTTAAAACAATAATATTTTTCATGTCTCCTATGGGGTTTCTTATCTCAACCTGATGGTAGGGTACGACGTCAACGCCAGACGAGTTCCGTGTATTATTTAATCAAGAACAGTGACCTTTTTAAAAATATAATACATATGGAGTTTTAAATATCTAGTTCTGTTTGAGCCAATGTACGAAAAAGATTTTTGTTGGTCACAACTACTGTTATGGTTTGGAAATAAACAAATCCAAGCCAATTGTCTAACATTAGTTAACACCTGTTATTGTACTCCCGCGATTGAACCCAGGACTACGTGTGCGGACAATCCTTGAAGGTTGCACGGGCTTTTATTTAGAATGGATCATTTTTATTTTTATAGTATTGGTAGCAGTTTGACTATCCGATATAAGAATAATTTTTCAATTTATACCATGATATTAACGGGCTCAACTGAACTAACACCTTTCAGCTTGTAATATGAATTAATATTTACTAAAAACAAATATATTTAATTTTAAATTGAAAAATATCAATAATCGACATCTTAATAAATGGTTTTACGATCACTATCACGGATTAAGCACTACCGGGGTTTGGTGGCTGCATGTTTTATGTCTTACATTATCTCAGTATAATGAGTTTGTTATATTCTAATAATAAACCACTCGTTGCTATTAATTTACAGGACTTTAGTTAAAGACATTATACCTAATCACTTTATTATAACTTACGTTTTAGTTTATTTGGAAATTAGACAAAGGCTTATACATTTAGAAAAAGTAGATTAAATTATTGATTATGTATTTTAGTAGTTCTACTACGTAACTATTTCCAGAGAACAGTCAAATTGTCTGGTGTTAATGATTATGTAATGTCGATTTCCAAACTTGTAGGAATTCTTTTACCTGTGTAGTTTTACGAGCACCGAGAATTGGTTCAAAGAGCAATAGATTTATAGCAAGGCAGATTTATTTCTTAGGTAATAAAATCGTACCATGAACCTCCATGGCCTTAAATTCGTTTAAATTGTATTATAAGAAGAAATAAAACAATTTGTCGCCACGATTAGTTTTATTGTTATAAAAAAATATTAAAAAAGATATTTAATAGAGTTATTTAAATCTTCGTGTACTTACAAATTGCAGGTAGCATTATATTGCTTTAGTGACTATTTTAAAACCTTTATAGTTAAACCAGTTTGAATAAGTACGGTATCCAGTTCTCACGTATCCCTCACACCTATTAAACAAAATATATCTAACAAAATTCATGTATTTTTCTTTTATTTTATTTATTTTGTACTTGTTGCAATATGTCATTGGTGAGTCGCAAGGTCACACGTTAACTTCAAACACACTATAACCAACCGCTTTATATACAGTATAGTCGAAAGCTTTTATTTAACAAAGCTTAACAATTAGCATCTGTACTCGCCGGTACTTTCTGGGAAATACTCGATTGTTTTCGCACAGAGGGCTATTGTTTGTCAACTGTAGCTGGTTTCAGTGATATGGCCAACATGCTTGCAAGCACGTAGCCTGTACTGTCGATGAGAAAAGCTAAACAAATATGTTAACGAGGTAATTTACGGACGAAGTAGATCGCCTGTTCTAGTTGAAGTTTAATAGAATATACCTATGTGCTTTTCGTTCGTTTATTATATAGATGGTATTTTTTGACAATTCCAATTACAAAATGGCTTATTTCGTTATTCAAAGCCTTTTTTATTTTTAGAGTAGTTTGCGAATGTTCATAGATAAAGGCGAAGATAGTTTGTTTTTTAAACGACGTTTATATTTTGTGATCAAAAATTATATATGTCTGTCTTTAAGCCCATGAAAATTTCGTTATTATTTCTATGTTTTAAGCCAATTTTGATAGTAAGGAATTATATCAGAAATCACCTATTTATAATATTCTATTGCGAATTTCGTATGTATATGGTATTCAATTTGTACAGTTTAAGAACCTAACCTAGCCGACAAGTGGATCCGTATCAGATATGAGTTAAGTAATTACTCGACTTTTATCATTATCAGTTAAGCAGTTTACTACCAGTGAGTAAATACTTTATCAATACAGGTCAATCGGCGTGATGCCTTATCTATTTCAAATGTGTACTTTGATTATCTTTGTGTACACTTGTGGAAAATGTTTACTATTTATTAAAGTTATTTAGTACGTTATTTACCGCGGTCTGACTCGAAAGCAGTAATGTATAAAATGTCAAACTAATACAAATAATATATCAAGATCTGTCAGATCGTTTATTTTCCTTTGAAGTTTGACATATTGGAAATTGTTTGGAACGAACATCTCGTGCATTGCGCACATATAACGAGGTTGCAATGGGCAGAACACCGTTGAAAACAACGGTTGCATTAACAATGACCTGTCAAAAACTGTCTTAAGGCTTTTTTTATTCAATATCTATATTTTATTGAATGTTTGATATATAAGGTAGGCGATCAGTTAATTACTGGTAAGAATATTTTTGTGTGTTGTCAATTAAATTTACGTAATACAATATATTAATCGTTGTATGGTTTTAATATATATTCTTAACAGTCAACAGTATACCTCTACTAGTCTTATTAAAAGAGAATATTAAATATTGATGGAACTATTTAAACTAATTAGAATCAAAATGAAATGAAATAATAATTTAAAAAATTTTTAATTCTAACTGTACGTTACAAAAGATATAAATATAATAAAACATACACTTATAATATGAAGTAATAAATCCATATTTCGGTAAGATACAATTTATTTTACGTTACTAAATCTTTTACATAATAGATATAAATTGTATGGCTCAACATTGTCTATTTAAAATAAAGTCCCATTTAATCAAAATTAATTAATTAGTTAATTGCGGCGTCTGTCTCTCTCTCTCACATTCTTTCATACTAATCATGTAAATACTGTAGTAATAAGTTTGAATCAAAATATATGATTACTTTAAAGATTAAAGAGCTGAATTGAAATGTTTATTTTAAGATAACGCAACAAGCTGCCCACCCTTCAAAGGTCTTTAAACTACAATTAGGACGCAGGTTATCTATATAAATAAATGCTTAATCGCGATCGTATTAAAATATTGTTATCTTTGAAAAGCTGCTGCAGACACACCTTGCCACTTAAAGCTAAAAGTTTAATTTAAGACGCTTCTTATGATATATACATATAAATAATCGTTAAATTAGATGCACTTAGAAAACATTTATACGTTGACATTTCTTATACTGTTAGTTATGTACAATATTAAATGACATCTTCCAAAGAAGGGGAAACTTGCGTTTACTTGCCAGGCGTGATCAACTTAGCTCCACACCTATCAAGTGGGATGTAGGCAAACTGACTATTTTTGTAAAAAGCGCACTCACATCTATTTGCACCCTAAACCAAATTGTAAAACTCACGGAGACATACGGATCTCAAATCTTGAGGAACGTGAATAATTGACGACAGTGCTCACACCTGTTTAATACCATTACCTATAATTATATTCTATATAAATTGCATTGAAAATGTCTCGAAGTCAGCAGAATAACATTTATCAATTGAAATCATACTATATGTGGGTAGTTAAACTATATGAGTGTCACTATGAACATGGAAAGACGTTGTTGCACTTTTACTATGTAACTTACCGTTAAATTTTCTGGATATATCTACAGTTTAGTCATTTTTATCCAACTTTATACATGCGTAGTATTTATAAGTTCCATTAAAATTCTAACACATGTTTTGTCTTCCTTTTGAAGCCATGTTTATTCGTAGGTAGTAAAAAATGTTACAGCAAACGTAGTAAAAATAATATCAATTTGAAGCCGGAACTTACGTACAAGAACCACGTATTAATTTATCTGCCGTATACGAAATTGTTTCGGCCATTACTGAAGTACATTAGGATTTTATGCTCTAACAAAAAAATTAAACGGTTAAACCGGAACACGTGTTAACGACTCTGTTTGATGTAGTTTATTCATATTTAAAGTGTATTATTATTTAGTATGTTGATTATTTAATGAACATTTTCTATTCATAAAGTAAATTCCTGCATTTGTATAAAACGTCCTTATACAAGTATTATTTTGAATTTGGAATTATAAATTGACCTAACGTAACTGGCCAATGAGGTTAGAATGTAAATGTGCGGTATAAGACATTAGCGCAAACATTTCGTGTTACGCTGTGTGAAACAAAAGGAAACGATTGTCTTCGTCTATCGTTACATTCTCGGAGGCGGAATCTCAGTGGGCCAGCTGGTAGTAGTAGCAGGCTCATTACTGTACGTTTCTCAAGCGTATATTATGAGGCCCTCATTAATTTTTGTTTAAAATGCATATATTTCAAAATCCTCAAATCCCTTGATAGCAAACTGTCGACCGACGGGTACATTATTTGAATTGGTTTAGAGTGAAAGCGTTGTTTTCTTAGCTGCCCAGGCAATTCTCCAATACAAAATTTCTTTAAGAGCTCTTCCTTTCCGTTATAGTGGTATAATAAATATATCATAAGTATAAGAATGATGAACTTAAATTTTGATAACGGTTTTAAAATTGTGTAGGCAAGGCTTAACATAAATGATGAGAACGTTTGTAGGCCGCTCTATTTAGCATACTTGAACTATCTATTGAATTTATAAACATTATCTTGTTTATGAAGATAGCTTTGCAGTATCTAATGAGCTGTTATCACAAAGTATGAGGTATCACTAATGATTGTCGCAGTGCTAAACGAGATATTTGCTTTAATAGGATCTGGAATTTTATGACTCCTTCAATGGTATAATCTTGTTTGATATAAAGGACGTTGAGTATACTTCAAGGATAGATTACAATAAGAACTTTTAAAAGTTTGACAGAAAGAGACGAAATAGTACTTTAGATGAAACAGAAAACTACATATATCATTTAAATTTTTAGCACACTGGTTAAACTCGTTAGTTTTATATTTGTCCCGTGTAATTGTACTAAACTATATATTATAAAGCGTTCTGTTATTTCAGTATACTAAACAATGGGATTCGTGGGTTGCATGAACAGCCTCCTACCGCAAAAAAAATAATTGTTAATTTATGCGACTTGAATTAAATACTAAGAAATTAGGAACCGGTTAGTAATGATGTTCCCACATGAAATACATTTGAACGAATTGGGATATTCCTTTATGTCAGTATAGTAAATACTTATATGAGATATGGTTTTATACTTGCATTTAAACTTATATCATGCTATGTAATCTATGTGTTTGTAAGAGGGTTCAATCGTTTGATTTCTCAAATTATATTCCATTTGGATTCATTGAAAGTAATATAAAAGTATGAATATTGAATTGTCAAGTTTTTGTTTCTGTGGCTTAGAAAAACTTAAGATATTATTCGTCATATATTCATCACAACTAAACACCCGAGACTTCATATCAAAACTATCCTTTCAGTTATTAATTATCGTAGGCTAATTGAGTTCGTGTTATACAAACACAGCAAATTCGCATAGGTTTCCTTGCGTCACTTTAAAGCGTTTTCAAATGGACCTTTTGTAAACTTGTTATAACTAAGCTAACAAGCAAACAGACAAACATACTCTCTCCGACTGAAGATTTCTACTTTGTTTACATTCGCATTCATAACATTGTACAAATATTTTTTTCTAATACTGACGCATATTCACACGATTTAATAACAATGATGACAATACCTATTATTTCATTATTAAACTCCCTTTTGATAATTAATCAATTACTTAACGTTGTCAAGATAAACATTTATGTAAAAATTTACGCCATACTAGTAAAGTATTTAAGCTTTCCTTGGGATAAGAATTTCGGCACTAGAAGCTTTTCACCTGGCTTTATAGGTTTTGCCGGTGGTTCATATTCTGTTAACTATACTGTTTATATTCTCAAATAGTGTATATTATTTTCTGAAGTAGTAAATTATTTTGTTTCAGTATGATCACAATGTGGGAACTTAGGCTGATTGCTGTTACACTTTTCGTCTTGACCAGAGGGGAGCTGCCCGAAGACGACTTCAGGATAATTAACAAACAGGGTATTTTTTTTTAATTTTGTACTTTTTGAACATTTTTTTGGCTTAGCGCTGTAACAGTCTATACGAGTAGGACGGTTTAAATTATTTATGATTTAGGAGTGTTGATTGGAGAAACAAAACACTCATATAAAAAAGAGCTTTTAACATAAAATGGATTAATTAGAAACTAGATTGGGAAGTTCAATGACTCCGAGCGCAAGGGATTCGAGAAATCTGTTTTTGTTACGATTTTGGACAAGTCATTGGTTTGGTAATAGTTTGAATAAAAAATATCGCTGTGGCAACAGCTAAGTTACATTTTAGTACGCTTGAATTATATTTTAGATCGGTAACACGTAATATAACGTGACTATTTTTTCTATAGAATCGGATGAATTGGTTAATAGTTTGATAATTTTTGTGATTGCATTTGTTTTTGCAAATTTTGTATGACAGATAATATCTATTCAAAGTCCGAGTTCTTAAAATTAGTTTCTTTTTTCTATTAATCCTTTGAAATGCGACAAAACACAATATAATAAGTAATTTCGAATTTATATGTTTGTAAAGCTTATTAAAGCGTCTCATGTATTGTATTGTATTGCGTATATCTACTGTGAATATATTTTGACAATCACATAGAATAAACTATTAAGTTATCACAACAACACCTTGTTTCGAATAAAATAAGATTTATTACCTACGATATAAAGGTACACCGTATTAGAAAATACATTGAAAAGAAACCGTCACTCTCTAAGCCCCAGGGGAAATATTAAGATAGAAAGATAGTAACAATCTCAATAACAGTAATTTTAATCAGTTACTCGCGGTATATCACGCAGGAAGTTGCAGGATGTCACTCATAGACATTATACAAGTGAGACAACTTAGCTCGTACTACTCAGATAATAAGTATAATTTAAGCCTTACTTACTTCTCGGTAAGTATTGGATCGAAAAAATATCTTTGTAAGGAAGTGAATATAATGAGCGTTGTAATATGACGTTTTAGAATCACATTCTTAAGAGTAGAGTTTGTTGCTGTGGTCACCACGCTGGACTGCCGAACGGACGGTCGCAGGTTCGATCCCTGGTACGGTCAACGTTTATGTAATGAGCACAGCCAACCTCATAATAAAATAAGGTTGTGTGTTATATATATGTATTTATAAAAAATATGTATATTATAATGTAAATCATGGTTGTGTTTGTTTTCATATACAAGTTATTAAACAGGTTATTTTGGTGCAATTATATATACCGCGTAATAAAAACTGAATTAACCTACCTGCAACTCCGAATACAATATTTATGACAAATAACTTGACAAATAGGTAACGTTTCGTAATATGAACCAACCGCGTATAAAACATGTCTTGATTCGATTATATAATGTTTAAAACAATTTTTACGTGTTATGTTTATATCTTCATGACCATTCGAAAGTACGGTGTAAAAAATCTGGTTGCAATATAATGAATCTGTTTTGTAAATCAAAAATAATATTGTTTACATTTCAACTGATGTTATATTCTTAATGACCATTTTGTAAAAATACGGTGTAACTTAGTCCGTTAACATTTAAGTGTTTTTGCTTTAAATCAACAAATAATGAGTGGCGGAGAGTACATTGCCAGTCCTTCTCGTTCTTATACGTTTACGTTCAAAAACTACGATGTATGTGTGTGTACTAACGATGTATACAAAAAAATAAATTTGCCTTTGATTATAGTAAGAGGCAAGCAATAGGATATCTTCGCAGTACATCTGCTTTCAAATGGCAAGACTTTTTACACTTATTTGCCTAGTTTATTTAAGTTCGAAAGCGTCACACTCTCACTAAGGAAGCATTTTCAGGGAATCGTTGTTATGAATTTATTTAAGACTGAATGATTGATACAATTGTGTGGGATTTATAACATAAGAAATCTTTATGTCAACTATTGAAAGAATCATATTTCGGAATCATAGCAAATGAATCATATTTGTGATCATAACAAAATGATGATTAGTATTCTTAACAATATTAGTATTCAAGTTTTTTTTTTCATTTTAATGAGGTCTTAATGTTTTCAATCATTAACAAGAGGAAATTTAATAAACCGGTAAAGAATTGGCGTCGCATTGACCTTTTGTAATATCACCGGACCTTTAACACAGGCATTTTGTTTTTTTATATATTTAAGGATTAGGTATAAATTACAATACTACTATCATTCTATTGTTTTTTTTCGTTTGTATGATGGTAATAAACGAAAATTGTTGGTTAAAAAAAATTTCATCTAAATAAAACTATAAAACTTTTCTTTCTGAATGTCGATTTCGGTTGACCAAATTACGTGATCGAGTTTTACGACTCCATTAGATCATACCTTGATAAGTGCAGAAATACATGATAAGATATGGGAGTTCTTATGTTTTCAGACTTGCTGGCGGCGGACAGCGACATTTTCGAAGATAAGGATGCGCGAGCGTTTTCACAACTGCTGTTCGATGTTGCAAGGGACCAAGTTATCGTGGGTGCAAGGTGAGATTTGTTTCTATCAAGTGTTGTTGATTTACACGGCTCGGTGCGTGTCTTTAAAGTAAAAATGTTTCTTTCTTGTTACCATATTTAATTATGTCGCAGCGTCAAATAATACTTAGCTAAAAATATAGCAAAGTCCAGGTGTCTTAAGTAACAATATACACTTGTGCATTGTCAAAGTTGTCAGTCTTCAAATAGAAATAATGGTTCGATTGCTCTTGAATCTAAATTAACGTCGAGTGGCTACGTACATACGGGCCTAAGGGCATATTTGAGGCTGCGAATGTAAAAGCATTAATCACTTTTAATTTGTATGGAGAATTGAACAAAAAATTGTCTCTACTTTTTTACTTTCAATAGAGGATCGTCATTTATTTATAAGTGGTGACGTAGTTATTCTCTCATAAGCTGTAGTGCGTGTAAGGAAAACTTAACACTGAATAGTAGTCGCTATGTATTGATGGAGTTTGAGTATCGATGCAATATCAATCAGAAACAACAGTCAGTCAGGATTGTACGATTCTACATGAAACCAAAGATAAACCCTCTAAATACAGCCGAGTATCCTTCTTTGATATTATGATTATTCAACAGAAAAATAATTTTTAATTCGACCTGTTGTTCCCAAGACTACTTCAGCCAAATAAACTAACAATATTTATAGTGTTGAAGTTGATTTTTATTTAGAAATTCAAACAAGGTTTAAATTGAAAGTAATCATTCTCTGTTATTTGATTTAGTAAGTTTACACCTAACATTCCTTTAAAGTTTGTAGTACCAAATGTAAATGCTAAAACCTAAAGCAACCTAGTTAAATCTTGATAATGTCAGCTCGCATATCCATGTAAATGCGTAGGAGGTAAGTAATCTTCGAAGGCGACCGTAAAATAAGATTTTTACAATGTGTATATTTTATGGTGTTAACGCAATTTGAAAAGGAAATGCTAAATAAAGTTATTGTTTATAGCTGTATATTTTACAATCGCTATTTGTCTATTTAAGCTAAAATCGTGAAAAAACGATACCATGCTAATTTGTCTGCTGACAAATGGTTAATTAGATAAACAGTAAAAGGGGGGGGAAAAAAAAAAGAGAAAGGGGGGAAAAAAAAAAAAAAAAAAAAAAAAAAAAAAAAAAAAAGGGGGGGGGGGGGGGGGGGGGGGGGCCCCCCCCCCCCCCCCCCCCCCCCCCCCCCCCCCCCCCCCAGGGGGGGGGGGGGGGGGGGGGGGGGGGAAAAAAAAAAAAAAAAAAAAAAAAAAAAAAAAGGGGGGGGGGGGGGGGGAAAAAAAAAGGGGGCCAAAAAAAAAAAAAAAGGGGGGGGGGGGGGAAAATTTTTTTTTAAAAAAGGGGGGGGGGGAAAAAAAAAAAAAAAGATTTTTTTTTTGGGGGGTGTGTAAAAAAAAAAAAAAAAAAAAAAGGGGGGGGGGCCCCCCCCCCAAAAAAGGGAAAAAACCCCCTTTTTGGGGGGGGGGGGGGGCGGGGGGGGAAAAAAACCCCTTAAAAAATTTTAATGGGGGGGAGGCCCCGAAAGAACCCAAAAAAAAAAAAGGGAAAAAAAAACGCGGGGAAAAAAAAATCAAAAAAAAAAAAAGCTAAAAAGAAAATCAAAGGTAAAGCTACTCCTAAATACCATGCAAAAGTTGTAAAAAGAAATATGGCAATGAATTTTCTAGATATTATATAAATAACAGAAATAATACGATAGAAATTAAAAAAGAAACGTACTACCAAGAGGTTTAGTGGTATTCAACCCCCCCTGTGGGCCTTTGGGAAAAGCAACGGATAATCAAAAACGTTTGTGAACGAAAGGCAATCCCTTCTAGTGAGTCAGACTCTCTGAAAATTCGTCAAATGTTTGGGAATGTTTGTGAAAATTAAGAGAAAAAAAAAACAACGGCAGACTGGATCCAGTGCGTCATGTGTAAAAATTGGTTGCATGAACTTGTCTAGCGGTGATCTGAATTTGGCTCGATTAAATAGCCATGAATTAAAAAAAAAAAAAAATGATTTTATTTTTAAATAAAACAAAAGAAGTTTGTGTTTATAAATGAAAATGTAACAGTTATTGTTGAAAGATAAATAAATCAATAATTTTTATTATATGTATAAGAATACTATCCCACAGGGGAAAAAAAAAATTTGGGGGGACCAAACCAAAATTTTGGGGCTCCCTCCCCGGAAAAAAAAATTTTTTTTTTTTGTACCAAAAAATACAACTACTAAGAAAAAAAAAAAAAAAAATATATATAAAAAAAAAAAAAAAACCCCCCCCCCAAATATTTTTTTAAATTATTATATTTTTTTTTATTTTTTTTTTTTTTTTTAAAAGGGGGGGGAAATCCCCCCCCTTCCCCCCAAAAAAAAAGGGGGAAAAAAAAAGGGAAGTATTTTTTTATAAAAAAAAAAAAAAAAAAAAAAAGGAACCTCCCCCCCGGAAGTTTGGGCGGGGGGGGGAAATCCTGGCCCCAATTGGGGGGATTTTATTTTCTTTTCTGGGAAAAATTACAAGACATTGCCATTAATAGACGATTTATTCACTAATATTCATACATTAAGATTTTCCACACCAACCCTATTTTGCAACAAGGTGAACACGATAAATGACTCGTTGGGAAAGGTAATTATCATTTTACAGTATCCATATGGTTTGGCTATCCAAAGGTCACTGTATGATATTACTAAAAATATACACAACTTTTTGTATATAATCGAAGGAAGCGCGTCTGGCTGAACACCGGTAACGCAATAGAGAACAAAAAAATGCGTCCTTTGGGTTTATGAAGTCAAAAAGTGTAAAATATCCGGCTCGTTCCGATTATTTTAACATAATCTGGCCTTGAAGCGAGACCTAAACTAGGGTCATTCCTAGGTTACTAGAAATGATCTAGTAAAGGGAGGGAGGAGGCTACTTATGACAAAACAAAACATGGATACGATTAATTTCGTGATAAAAAGAACGCATTATAAAACGATTGATGTAGGAAAGGTGTGTGAAAAAAAGTTGGAAAAACTTTTTACTCCAACTAGACCACGCCAACCAAAGTGCAAATATGGGTAGAAAACTGATACACACTGGTAGAGCAAGTGCTGTGATATGGACTTAATTGGTACAGTTATTGTCCCCTTTTATCTATGAGAAGTGGATCTTAATGCCTAACGGGTCAACATATTTTCTTTGTCTATTTTAAACCTTGACAAAAACTACCAATTATAGAAAATATAGTTGATAGTAATATAGATATAAATCAGTATTATAAGTGATCTGAGTTTTTGCCATTTTTGTTATATTGTTGCTCAAAATCTATTAATTGGTAATGGGTATGTTTTAACATCCGACAAATAAGATTTTTTAATATAAGTGAGACTCTAAATAGCTACTAAAAACCAGATATTTCGTAAAAATAGAGCCATAAGTTCAGCGTGTGCACCAAAGCCTCATGGAAATTTTTAACATTATTCATAAAGTTTTAAATTCTAAATAATGACACAAAGACAACGAGTAAATGAATATATCAATTTAACATTCGTAGCGATTAGTATCATAATTAATCTATTTTATCCGGAGATGAGCAATATAAATATTAATTTCTCTTTAAACAAACTCTCAGGAATTATCTATTAAAACGCATTGACAATAGTTTAAATCTAACTATAAGGTAATTAAGTGTGCTATAATGGTCCTAGAAATCTTAGAATAAAACTTGTTATGTTTTATTTAAGTGATGTTTGTAATCTTTTTTGAGTAATAAATATCCATAACCATAGAATTGTTATCGTCATATAATTTCAATGTTTGGGCAGTTTTAAAGTAACGTGTTTGTAATGAGATACGTTATCTTACGTATAGCACTAATGCACTCATGATAAAACCATGTCATTTCACTCTGTACTCAGAAATTAATGCCAGGCTAACAATTAGGTACATTTTACCTACATTCTTAGGAATTATAATAGAATTGAAGTAGAAATGAAATGAAATATCTAGTCATCGTACCCAATTGTAAATTGAATTGGTAAAATCACTCTCTTGAATCCCAGACACAATATTTTTTTGGGAATGTCATGATGTTTCTCTTTAGTTGATGCAATGTAGTTTTTTTAGTTTCCAACGATGAATCGGTAATTGTATTAACCTGAAATGAGTTCTGCTTAATGCTTAATCCGCAAATGAACACGGAAATCGTATAAAACTAAGCTTATTAGGCTCACTAATACTGATTCTTAATATACATAGCCTATGGATAGGATTTATATACGTTTATCAATATGTAAAGAGCTGTAATTATGCTACTTTTATAGCGTATGATCTACTAAGAGGTCGTGCGTTTAATCGCTGACTTTATATCGATTGGAATATAATCAGGGTCAGCATTATGATCCTCATGGACCAAATGGAGGATATGTACGGGATACAGAATGTTGATCACTGAATTTTTAATTGATGAAATAGACGTTATTTCTTTATAAACACAAAGAGTATTGATAGCGCTAGTTTTATAAGCTTTCGTTGCTACACAGAGAGCAATTATTACGACCTATTTTATGCAGTAGTTAATCGTTATAAAATAGTTACGTGTTTATTGCGTAGATCTAGCGATAAAGTTCACCTGAGTTACATTAGTTCTTTGACCCGACCTTCTGTGCATGGCACGGTCTGTTGTTAACCAAACTTGATTTTTGATATTTATAACAAACAAGACGCTCAGCGATAGTTTTGAAATTTGGAAGCGATGCAATATATATAAGTAAAGGTAATGCGAGTGGTGGACCTTGTCGTGTCAGAAAATAATAATAATCACACAAAAAATTAAACTAATCACTTTCATTATTAAAATTACGTTAATATAAATTTAAGGACGTCGTAAGAATGTCCGAGAGAAACAGCTACATTAAATAATTATGATGTTATCTTCTCTGGATAAAAAGTTTATTATGGACAGAAAATGTATCAGGATCCCTGTATGTTATTTCTTACAGGACATTTTAAAGCTCTAATAAAAGTTAGACAAATCACTTTAAACACAAAGGGTTTAATTGTTTTGAATTAAAACGTACTGGAATAGTAATTATTTCAGGACACCATAAACAACTCTAAGGTCTAGGTAAACGAACTCGTTGCGTGTTAATTTGTCGGTATGTCCTCGTCGTGATAGAGATAATTAATGTGCGAGATGACAGTGCCGCACCTTTACGAGCTAAAAATAGCAATTACTAATTACTTAGACAGTAGTCCCATGACTTGTTATTGGATTATATTGACAATTTATCTGAGAATAGGCCGATATAAAATATTTGTTTTTTTGTCCTTTTAAATAATACATATTTAATTACCACTATGTCCACTTAAAATATAGGTTTAATCGTCATATGTCTGTTGAGAAGATGACGAGGATAATAGTCAGTAGACTCAATAAGCATTTTAGTGCCTTATCCACCATTAAATATTATTAAATAAAAATATAAGGTACTATTAAAACGTAATTGTATACAACACTGACATAAATCGATTTCGATGTCTTTTACACCTAAATTTATAATAAATATTTCTGATTATATTTGTCCATAAGTTTATCAAGGCTGTAACGATAATGCGGATTTTTAAATTATTGTTAAGTGAAACTTTGCTTATTTATTAACCTTTTGGCTTTAATGCAAATGAAACATGTTTATTCGAATTGTATATGTAAATTCAATGGTTCGAATATTTTGCAATCATTATGTATGTTCTTTACGTCGGATTATAATTAGCTATGACGGAAAGCATTTAACATATGCCTGAAATAGACCATCGATTTGTAAGCTTTCGTTAAATAAATAAGAAATTTATTCTCGTTCTGATTCTGATTATATTTATTCATAGGTCTGCGATGAACCCTAATACTAACTGAATTTGCTGTGTCGAAAAAAAAAAGAACTACTAGCAGTTATTTTCCAAAAAAGTAGTAGTAGATGTTTGTAGATTTTAGTCCGTAGTCGACGAAGTCAAAAACTTCACAATAAAACTGATGTCGATAGTGCGAAATCATATTTGAGTTGTAATTCTACGTAGTTTTTTTTATTTAATAATGTCCTTTTTTTAAATTATTAGAGCTATCACTGAAATCTATCTCTAGATATATCTATCTAATATATTACACAAACTATTTCGACCAGTAGGTATAAAGTATTACAGCCTTTCAGAACTCGATAGCTCTTATTAATAAAAATAAATCGGAAAAACTCTATTGTTTAACGATTTTTATGCTGGTTTGAAGTGGTATAGAATTCAATAAAACAATGAAATTAATAAATTCCAACGATGAAAGAACAACAATTTATTTATTTCCATTATGCTTCTTAACTAATTATTTGACACAATGGTCATCAAATGACTGCCCAAGAGAGGGTTCCGGATTCCTTTGGTACAGTCAACATTTGTATGATAAACAATGTGGGGTTGTCATCAATGCATTTATAAATTGTACTAGTACCCACAATACAAGTTATAAATAGCTTACTAATAACTTTGAGGTAACTGAATAATATTTATTATATGAATGTAAATAGTAAATATAATGTCGAAGTATTTGTCAATGTGTTATATTTACTTAAGTGAAGGGACACATTCAAGGATTTCACAACATTGGAACGTTAATTTTTATTGATATGCATAAAATATAATTTAATTATGGCCATCTGGTTCATTTTTTAAATAATTTAACGTGTTTTGTGGTGGTATATCAGTAATCAACTGTTTCACAGATAATCTCAATTTATCGCTTTTAGATTGGTAAAAATTAAATAACGATGTCTTAAAAATGCAAAAGACAATTAACTGTCAAGTGTTTCACACAAATACACGTGTTTATTCGACGTTGGTAAAATAAATCCTGTAAGCAATAAAGCGGCGCGGGCGCATCAAACGAATGACGTGTTACGCATATCACGTATTACCATATGTTTGGTTCAAACACCGACCACCTATTAAAACACGATGTTTGGTCAAGTGGCTTGAACTTGGATATATGATATTTATTAAGTTTTGGTCGTATAACTTTTTTGAAGTATCATATGATCGGCATCGTTTTATAGGTTTTGTTGTAAACCGCAATCTTTTCGGATGGTTTGCGTACGGTCAAAAATTTTTTTTTAAGTGAATGGATGGAATGAAATTAGGCTGTCTAGCGAATTCAATTATAATATAGGCAAAAAACATTAAGACAATACATTAAATCTAATAATGTATATTGTGTAATAATAAAGTTTTATTAGGTGTGATATACGAGAATACACCCTGTATTCTCTGTTTAACAGAAACGGCGAAAACATAATTAATACTTTTAAACATAAAACATACACATCTGTATAGTAATGTTCATAATTGTACATATATGTCGAAAACATAACATGACTGACTGATTGCTTATTTACTATATATATTGTTTCTTTTTTAATCCACCTAGGGATAACGTAGGAGATAAAAAGTAGTAGGACCCTTCTAAAAGGATTCGTTTTTAAATTATATTAGTCACACTATGGATTAAATTTTAAACAGCTATAATTCTTAAATTTCCAATACATCACAATGTTCAAATTAATCTATGATATTATATTACTAGACCCACAGCATCGCTGACAATAATATATTTCAGGGATTATAATCCATGAAATGATTTATTCAAAGCCAAATGTGCAATAATTCAAACTGACTCTCCCCATAGAATTAAAATAGCAAAGTTTAAAGTGCTAATATACATTAGTAGGTATTCATTTTACGAGTTATTCTTACTACTAAAATATTCTACGTCACCAATAAGTTATTCGTGACCGACCAATATTCATAATACATTATAATTATCACAAATTCGATGACAAATTGTTCATAAGGTCTTGATTAACATTTGGACACGAGCAGATATAATATATCACTTTTAATTTATCCACGAAACCTTATACATATAATAGCGTAATTGACGCACACTCATGCCTCCGATAATTGATTTCTTACTATATATTGATTTCATTTCTAAATACTGCACATAAATTTGATATCCCTTGTATTACTCCAAAGATTGTGGTTTGCGTAAATCTATCTGTTTGTATGTTTATTAGAGCTTGTAATTTTATCTTGCATTGTCGATATCAATTGACTAGAGACTATATAACAATAAGACTTATTTTAAATACAAAGTTGTTATAAATAAATGGGATTCTAAATTTAGAATTTAAGCTTATTAACTTACGTTTATGAATTAGAATGTAGGTACAATTGGAATTTATCAATTATATAAATATTAATTCAGTTGTACAATAAATATGTTTTAATTATTATAGTAGAAAGAAACAAAAGAAGAAGAAGCAAACAAAAATGCTCACAATCTAATAACTGGAAATTAAATTTTAAAGGTATTTGACATACATTTTTACCAGCATTTTTTACCTAATAATCCTTTTGATTACTGGTATATTTGTATTATTTCTTTAGTAAAAAAGTGGAAGTACTAAGAAAGCGATAGGAAGAGAGAATCCGAGCGTAAACCGCTAGGAAGTAGTAAGATGCTAGAAGTGCTCTTAAGGTATATTGTATGTTTTGTTTTCTAAAGATATATTCATAGGATGTTTTGAAAAATGCAGCTATTTCCTAGTCCAAATATTAACCGTCTCCCTATAATGACGGTCAGGTCAATAAAGGCAGTAGCGCGAATAAATTTTAGCTCAACGAGTCTCCTTATTTGTCAGCTAGGAAGAGAAAAGGCGGTTTCCGATCGAGTGTTTTATGTTCGCAATCACGGGGTTATCGCTAAGTGCTATCGCGAGTTAGAATATTTCACTTTCTAAGTCTGATCCGGTGAATTTACAGATTTGAGAATTCCAAACTAACATATTTTAGTACTACCAGAGTTTTTTCAATCAAAATCAAACTTTCGGACGTCGAGTTAAATTATTACTAATTTAATCTGTATATTTAATATGAGGAAGCTTTATTTCGTTCGGGATTATGGGTGGCGGTCAAAAAATATTACATATATTTGTCTCCGCTACTCATTGGTCATGCCCTCACTTAATGAGATTAAAATGCATTCCAGAATAAAGACGAGATACTAAAAGATGTTTGTGTACGAAGATGAAGAACATTCTCATTGGAAACTCGGTTAAAATACTAAGAAACAATCCAGGTGCCTACATAAGTAGTTACACAGTATATTTTAAATCTCCTATTATACTGCGTAAGTGTTTCTAAATGTATTAAGTTTCATATACTATGAGTAGGTAAATATTCGATACTTGGTGGGTAACAAGAAACCGGTTACATGCTTATTATGAGACTTGCACGTAGTCAATATCGATGCACTAATAAGCATTTCGATGCAAAATAAATAAGTATATCTGTAGATCATCTGAGCAGAAATTGCTATTTTGACCTATGGCAAACAGCCAAATGTCATTTCCGGATCGTAAAATTAATAGCTCCACTGTGTGAACAAATTATAGAATTTGTGCCTTTTTAGAATACCCCGGGTGATAAAGCCGTACATACAAAGTACACTTACGTCTGATCTTTTTCCATTCTTCTTAACCGCATACCAAGGTCGCTCTTATTTTTTACACTATAAAATACACATTATATTAAATGAAGGATATGTATGATATATAATGATACAACGTAATGTAACAATAACACGATCTGTAAATGGAAGCTTTGGTTGTTGTACTTCTTGGAGGCAGGGTTGAAGTTGTAGACAGAAAACCGGTATTAGCCAATAAGCAATTTGATACACATTTGATTATTAAATTAGGCGTGTGAATGTTTCTTATTTATTTTTAAAGAAAGATTATTATTAGATTAAAATTTTATCCTTTTATGATTATATTTTAATTTCTGCTTTATTGTGGTGATAGGTGTAGTCCATTTTAGAAAAAATTAAATCATATTGAAAATATCAAAGAATTTTATTTGTTATTTTTAATACGTGTTTGTGTTAAAAGGAAGTGGTTTGCGTGGGTACAGATAAAAAACCTATTTACTTACCCGTTAACCTCTCATATTTGAATTTGCTTTTTAAGCAAACAACGTTTGTCGATATTGGAATCTTAAATATGTTCAATTTCATAACCTTTGTATGTATAAACGAAGGTTGCATTTAGTAGTAGTATTTGTTAAAAGGAAATTATATATATATATATTGCGAACGTAAAACAGTCATTTATCAAAATTACCAATTAAAAAACCTTAATAAAAAGACCTGTCAAACAGTTTGAGAGAGCGTAACCTATTCTGTATATCTCTAAATTGATAGCAATAAGGTTTAATTAATAATAATTTAATGTAGAAATATATAGAATAGGTTACACACGTTTGACAGGTCTAAACCTAAATTTAGAGATTTTTAGTTTTTTAGTTGTTTTTAAGTTTAGAGTTAGATAATGCGGAATATACATAAATTTCTATGTAAATTAACATTAATATTTTTGTAATGGTACTGACCATAATCGGTTCTTCGGGAGGTTTATTCTATTGTTTATTCCCATGGCTACTAATTCATACCACACAAGGTGTTAAAACCAATTAAACTTCCTCACGCATCTAATCTAATTATTTCCTAGTTCCTCTATAATAATTATAGTACTTATGTTGTGTAACCTTTCAAATATATATATGAACAAGGTTAGTGCGTTGGTAGATTTATATGTGTGGGTTGATTGAGACATGGCATTTTTATATCAAAATAATGTTAATGTATTGGGAAAGATTAAAGTGCTTACCTACTACAATATAAAATCCGAATATCATAGATTAATCTAAAATTTTCACACTTAGTATATAAAAATATATTTATTATGTACTTCGAATACATAATAAGTTATATATATGCAATTGTATTTGTTGTAGAGACACAATGTACCGTCTTTCCCTTCGCGGTCTACGTCAACTAGAGCGGGCAGACTGGCCTGCCCCAGCAGATAAAGCCATGCTATGCCAGGACAAAGGGCAGACCGAAGAGGATTGCCATAACTACATTAAGGTCCTTCTCTCGTACGGACATAAGCTGTTCGCTTGTGGTACCAATGCGTTCAGTCCTGTATGTAGTTGGCGTGAGGTGAGTCTCTATTAATATGAGGTTAAGATTCAACTTGCAATATTTGCAGCATTCTGAAATTCTACATAACTTTAAAAATATAAAATATATTCTAGTAAATAATAGATGATTTTATCTTGTTAAAAAGTAGCGAATTTTTACTACACAAATTTAATCTAGAATTTATTTGAATACCAATAATTTAACCGACCTAATTATGCTAAAAGAAGATAAAAGTATGTGTGAAGAAGCGTATCAATAAATGGATATATATATGAACGCCTTAAAGAATGACGTTGTAAATCAAAGAACAAGGTCGCACAGTTATCTTATCATAATGAAATTAGGCGAACCACGATAATAAACTACCATATTTCCTAATTAATATAAGTAGGTCACGTGGGTTGTTTCAATGGCTTGATTTCTAGGCTGGCTTCTAACGGACAGAAATTAACTTATTTGACATTGGTAGATGAGTTACACGCATGTAAAATAAATAATTGCATCACGGAGTTTACTAGAGAAACAGATTTACTCTATAGCTAAATGATATTACCAGTTCGGAAATAATTATTGCTTCGTCAGGCTTAGTAAAATCTAGTTTATGTTGAATATAATGTTCAAGTGTGTGTAGATTGAATATATTAGGAAAACAGGGTGACAGCAATAGCCTAGATAATATGGAAAACAAATCTTTAGAAAACTGCTTTTTTAGATCGAGTCGATAAACCTGATATCAGAATGGGTGTCGGGCGTTCCAAATTGTCCTCACAACCCCCACTCGAACGTGACAGCCATAATTTCCTCCACCGGAGAGTACTATGTTGGAACCCCTACTGATTTCACTGGTTCTGATACGGCTATTTGTCGGTAAGTGATTAAATACCAAACTTTATTATGTTTGATTTATAGGTTTATATACGATTTTATACATTTAATAGAAAAAAGGATTCGTTTCATAAGTAATAGAACGAAAAACGTCCACATTTTGGTAAAAAAACTGGTTTCGTTATTGAAATGATTTACTATGTTTAATAGTAATTTAGTACAAGAAAAGTTGGTGTCCTATCATTCATGTAAAATTGCAGGAGTCATGGTGCCTCCCGCAATACGGGTATGTTGCGTACAACCCAGTACGACCCAAACTCATTGAACGAACCACAATTTGTGGGGAGTTTTGAAGATGACAACTTCGTCTATTTCGTATTCAGAGAAGTTGCAGTCGAACATTTGAATTGTGGAAAGGTATGAATTAAAATTTTTTTTTGATTATTCGTACTTATGTATATTAAAATCTTAAATGTATATAAATATTTAGGAAGAGATATAAATTCGGATATATGTTCATGTAAAATGAAATCTCATCAAAAACATATAATATTTGATGTAGGAGCCAAGTCTAACATATAACAATGATCAAAGTTCTTTGTACCCTCTGGATGAGATACACGCTCAAGATTTGAATCTTGCAAGTCCTTTTATATATGACCCAAATTTAATTTGATGATAATTTTTTTTTGAGTTCTAAAGGGGTCAAAAGTGACCAAATTGTTCTAGAAAATTTACGCACCGTCCTGGTACTTGTTCTGCCAGCTTGAGTGTTTAATTATTATAAGGCTACGCTTAGTTATATGCAGTAAAAAGATATTATAAATATATCAGTGGTATCTTTGTGTTCGTGTAAAAACATCAGCATTTTTTTTATTTTGTTAAACAACTGTATAAGGAAATATTTATCTTTCAAATTTGTCACAGTCCATAAAAATAAATACCGTAATCCAGTTGTATAAAGCTATAACCTTAAATAGCTTACAATACGTCACTAACTTGAATATACGAACCTAGTTCCTATGCCTTAGTAATAGGGCTTAAAATATATTCAACCGTAGCCAGGAAATTATTTTACAATTCAAAGTATTTGTATATTGTGAATGGTATTTACATTTTTATGGACTCCATGGTGCATACACATTGACGTTCAATAGCTAATTTGGATTGTGAATATAAATTGAATTTATCTTTTATCCGTGATTGATAAATTGTTCAGTATTTCAAAATACTTCGATACAACTGAGATTCTATTTAACGTATACATATGTACGTATACATACATATCTATATTATTTCAAATGATGAATTTAAGACTTGCTTTTACTGATAATGTTCAAACAGAAGTTGTTGAACAAATGATAAAAAATAATATTAAGAACCTAAATAACTAGGAAACCTTAAATATAAGGATTAAAGCGATGTGTTTTAACTTACCTTATCGTTTTCCGGACGAGATAATAAACTAGTCACGACAGGTGTTAGAGTGTTAAAGTATTTCTTACTTGACCATAAAAGGATTTTAAATGTCTATCACCATTAACACCATATGGCCCTATTATATGTATACTTAAGGAGTAATATGAAGAAAATGTTAATTGATGGAACAAATTTCTCAATTGAAAGTCATATATATATCGTACAATACACTAAATAATTTAGTTTGAATTCGACGTCCTTTTTTATTTTTAGGGGGGAAAAGGGGGGGGGGGGGTCCCTAAGATTAGTGCTTTTATTATTACGTACATTGATAACTATAACTAACTATATGAAAATAAAGTGGTGTTATGGGTCTGGTATTCGATCCTCTTGTGGTACTTTTCACTTCTAACATGTCAAACACACATTTGATAACCCAGGGTTAAGCATAGGGAACTCTATATTTAAAATAGCCAATATCTTATGGCCTAAACTGGACATGAAATTTATATATAAGGGAGTTTAGCATGGGAGCCCAGTATATATCGTTAATAAAGTTTTGTATTTTTCTATTTCCAGATAATCTACTCACGGGTTGCCAGAGTGTGCAAAAACGATTTAGGTGGTCGCCTAGTGATGAAAGACAACTGGAGTACGTTCATTAAGGCTCGCCTCAAGTGTTCTGTGCCCGGTGACGTGTCGTTCAACTACGACGAAGTGCAAAGTGTTGAATACCTGCCACAGGAGAAATTACTTGTAGCTGTTTTTAGTACGCCTACGTAAGTGTACCCTGTAATTTAAAATACAATTTCCATTTTGATTGGCGTACCAAAACTATCGTGTAGGTTTAATGCTACGGATATTCAAATAACGGCATATTAAGGTTTTTTAGTTATTGGGACTCTTTTTCAGAGCCAACCTTTTGTTTGTAATAAAGAGTTGTGCTTAATAGTGAAGCTCTCGGGAAGTGAAAACATATCTCTATAAAATATAGTGTGCTTTATATAAATGTAAGATAATACAAAAAATAATATAGAATTTCAACAGAGATTTACAGTATTTATATTACATATAATTCACTTGATTTCGCTCATACTTGTAGACTGAGGAAAACATTCTTTAGGATCATAAAAGCGGTGGTCGTCACTGATTTGGCTAAATGGAAAAACTAGATACGAATACGAAATATAAGGCCAAGGATTGTTAAGACGGAATATCTGTTTAAAAAATATAAGACCCCGATTAAATCATTATTATTACAGAAATAGTATAACTGGGAGCGCTTTGTGCATCTATAACATGTCAGACATTCATGCAGCGTTCGAGGGACCGTACAAAGTGCAAGACTCGCCCACTTCCACATGGGAACCAAAGTCTCCTTCCCAACAAGTCAAGGAGCATTTCCGATGTGCTAATAATACAAAGTAAATCTTCCCATTATTTAACTTTACCATGGCATTACAGGATTTTTATCCGTCTCAAAATATAATCCATCTCAAAAAAGATCAAATCTAAGCCACATGTTTTTTCAATTTTGGTGAATAATTAAAAATAGTTAACTGGTAACAGATTTCAACCCTATAAAATTAATATTTATTAAATCCAAAGAATTGCACGTGGAATCGTAAACCTCCTTCGTTTTTTTGTATTAAATGTCTGTCTTCAAATGCAGTAAAAGGACAAGAGAAAGACTAATAAATAATTTTTTTAGGCTCACGTTGGAGTACCACCGGTATCATTTAATGTACGACGCAATACAACCAATCTCTGGAGGACCAGTCTATAAAGCCATTCTAGAACGATTCACTCACGTTACAGTCGATGTTGCCAACACCAAAAACGTTGGAAAACAGCTGGTCGTGTTTGTGGCAACACAGAAAAGTAGTATCGTAAAATTGGCAATACTGCCCCGGTATGAGGGCGCTTGCGTGGTGGAAATTTGGAAGTTGAAGGATGGCAATGGTGGATACGACATTCTGACTATGCAGTTTGTAAAGGATTCTGTAAGTTCTATTATTTTGATTTATTTAGTTGTAATAAATAGTGCATAATGTTTTCATAACTTAAAACACTTACACTTTTGAATCAAAGAAAAGGGCCTCATGTTTGTTTATAATGATTTCTAAAATTATTTTTAACTTGCACTATCGTAACTTTATCACATTAATAAAGCTATTCCACAGATGTCGCTCTACATAGGCAGCGATACGGGCGTCCTCCGCCTGGGAAGCGAGCGTTGTTCGCGATACAAGACGAGATCCAGTTGTGTGGGTGCCACAGACCCGCATTGTGGATGGGACGATGCACGGGAAAACTGTATTCGGGCATCGCCTCATTTACACCATACTTACTTTATACAGAACACAGCTACGTGTCCAACTGTGAGCACACCTGGTTAGTAGATCACTTATATGAGCCGATTTATTATTAAATAGAGATATACATATAGAATATAAAAATTTATTGTAACTTAGCTGTGCTAAATTATTCGAAAGCGATTTTTAAATAGTATTTAGTTTTTAAATTAAAATTTTAGACAATTAAAAAGAATGCAAAATTACTATCTGTGAATATTTTTGTACAAGATAATAGGTCCACGGAAAATGCTTGAAACTTTTCTTAGTGAAAAGGTCAATAGCGCTTTGTCAGTTTGTGTTTCATACAATAAATAAATATTTCAGTTGACGGCGGCTGGTCATCTTGGTCAGATTGGGAGCCATGTATGCAGGATGGAACGCCGAGGAATACATATGATGACAAGCCAGACATGTGTATGTGTCGAACGAGGCGATGTGACAATCCCAGACCGGCCAATGGCGGGCAGAAGTGTGCAGGTAAATATGATTTTTATATAATAATTGGTTTCTCAGCTCTTAGCTATAAAAATTACTAATCATGTATTGTGATGTCTACGGATGTGACATCAGTATATACATATTTTTATTTACTTAAAGTCTATATGATCTTAGAAAGTGGAAATGTTCCAGTGACCTATTGGGTTTTGAATAAATTGACAAAGGCTTTCGATTAAGCGTATTGGAAATAGAAATTATCAAAGAAAAAATCTCAACTCAACGAACGCTCCACTATCGGGACGAATCGTGCGTCGACTGATTACGATATTTTTCGCGGAGTATTGCTTGTAGATTATGTTGAATTTAATGATACTTTAAGTAGTACTATCAAATTAAAAGTTATAGAGGTCTGACAAAATAGACACAAAAATGGATAGCTGGTTCGTTTTGACAAAATGTAATAAGTGCTTATAAAATTTTCTAACTTCGTAACTGCTCAGCTGGAGCATATTAACAATTTATAATTTACTATGTTCAGTTTTCTACTATTTTAATTTTTTTTTGGAAAAAAATATATATGTAATATTGTGAGGAGTTATAGTTATATTTGCGAAGCAGGGTGAATGAGTTACTCACATTTTGAGTTGATCACATTTTTCAGGCGCGAGTATAGCAGTAACAAATTGTACTGTTCACGGCGGTTGGTCTGCCTGGTCTCCGTGGTCGGAGTGCTCCAACACTTGCGGCATCGCAGTCAAGTCCAGGCGGAGGACCTGTACATCCCCAGAACCTAAATTCGGTGGCCGCGTGTGTGTTGGTCTGGATGTTAGCGACATGTACTGTGCTAACCTGCCGCCATGTCCTGGTAAGCAAAGTGAGCATTTTATGTCTATCATAATGGAACTATATCGTTAAAAACAATAATATTATGAGGACTCATGGTCATAAAACACACGGTCGGTTAGCGCCAAAGTATCTTCACAAAACAAATGTTTTACGTACCGAGAATCGAACTCAGCACTCAAGTTTCAACATATAAGCATACAACTGAGTTGTCATAACATTAAATCGATCTCTCTCCTCAATGGTTTTACATTTAGTGTCATCAAGATTTTAGTTTAATATTTTTATAATTTTGCCAGACCCAAACCTAGCTCCAGTAGACGGAGGCTGGTCAGCATGGAGTGCCTGGTCGGCGTGCTCTGGTGTTGGATGTGGAATTAACGCAGGCGCGAAAGAGCGACGTAGAAATTGTAGTAATCCCGCGCCCAAACATGGCGGTTCGGACTGCGAAGGACCAAAGTATGAGAGGCAGCCATGTGATTTACGGCCTTGTGAGGTTCGGAAAGCGACTGCCTGGACTCCGTGGGTGCAAATGCTAAGTAAGATTCAACAAATCTATTTATGTATACATAATTAAAGCTATATACTTATATTCTCAAAAATAAGTGTTACTAAAAAATATGTTACGATAATAAACAAAACAAATATAAACGATTTTTGATTTTACAGGTAATGCGACTGATGGTAGCTACACTGAGAAGCGATTTAAATTTCTATGTAAGGCGCCTACTCCAGAACAAATACGGGTACGCATAAAACCCCTTAAGTCAAATTATATAAAACGTTATAAAGTAATCGTGATAGATGCTAATTAAAAGAAGTACATACTTTTGAGTATTTTATAAATAGGGGTCAAAAGGCTTATCCGATTTTAAGTGTAGATTAGGTGAAGTAAGGTTTTGAAGCACATTTCATACATTTACAATTGTTTTTGTAAAACAAATTTATTTATAAAATATGGCACTCGTGTTTCCAGCTATCCCTGGCCCGTGAAGAGGAAAGGTACTGCAACGCCCAAGGCGCGTGCAGCAGTACGCCCCCAGAGGAAGATGGATGGGAGGCTTGGGGGGCCTGGGAAGCCTGCTCTGCGCCCTGCGGGGGCGGGCAACAGGCCCGTTCCAGGCGCTGTCGACGGCCCCCATGCAGTGGGCCCGCTGACATGCTTCGAGCTTGCAACACTCACGCCTGCAACGGTATGTATCGAGGCAATTATAGGTATATTAGCTATTGATTAAAACACCCGTTAAATTGCCCAGAATACCTCCATAAATGCTTTTTTCATTACACAGTAACGCGTTAAACTTTAAAACCAGTTGTCGTTTTGTATTGGTACAGATTTAACTTAAAACGTATTTGTAGTGAAAAACCAAATGAATCGCTGCCAAAGAGCATCAAACTTTACTGAATTAATTAATGACACTCACATGCATATGACTATAAATATAGAGACTTAAGACAGATTGTCGTAACATATTTTGAATATTTCAGGTGAATGGTCTTGCTGGAGTGAATGGAGCGAATGCAATGGAAACTGCGAAAGTGGTGCAACGGGACATCGAACCCGCACTCGAATGTGCCTCTCGCCCGAAGGCTGCGCAGACGCAGGTGCTGCGCTTGAAAGACGAATCTGTGTCAATACCTGTGCAGGTGTGTTCTCCTTATTGTATTCAATAAACACATAGTGTGTTTTGTGTTTTATGTTACACAGTAGATTAGTGCTTTTAAATATTTAAAAATAGAACTTTGGCATTCGAAAATTATTTCAGTACTATGTTATTTTTGTAGTATGTCTTTTAAGGACATTATTTATGATATAGTCTTAAACATAGTATATTTTACAGAATCGGAAACAGGTTGGGGTTCATGGGGCCAATGGGGTGAATGCGAGGGTGGAGAAAGAGTGAGACGACGGAGTTGTGAGAGTGGCGCTTGCGTCGGTCCGCAGCTACAGGTGACGCGGTGTGACGATAACAATATGGATAATGGTGAGTTATTTTTATACTGAAACAGTTCTTTACTTGAATATGAGGTATATGCTTAATTGCTTTTGCTTTTCAACGAAATATTTTTGTATGAAATTGATATTACTGTACGAGCTCATAAGGGACAAAAGTGGTTTAAAAATTGCTAAAACATGACATTTCTTAAACTCTAATCATAAATGAAGTTCTAATCTTTATATACTTATTCAAAATATCCTATAACCTTTTCGCTCATAGTTTGAACCGTTTCATATGACGACAAATAACTAGTGCTTTGAGAAGTGTATTTTATTAATATAATGTAAATCTGTCTTTCAGAACTTTATGCAATGCCAGCATACAGTCAAGGAGTGGAGATGGCGTCATTTGTGACTATGAGCAATGAATCGCTCAGCCTCGGTGGGATTATTGGATGCGTCGTGGCTTCTTTTGTTATTGGTATGTATTATATATATTTCAAAAATAGATTTGAGGAAAAAAAAAGGCCCCCGCGGGGGGGGGGGAAAAAAAAAAAAACCCCCCCCCCCAAAAAACAGGGGGGGGGGGGGGGGGGGGGGGGGGAAAAAAAAAAAAAAAAAAAAAAAAAAAAAATTTTTTTGGGGGTTTTTTTAAAAAAAAAAAAAAAAAAAAAAAAAAAAAAAAAATAATAAAAAAAAAAAAAAAAAAAAAAAAATTAAAAAAAAGGGTTTTAAAAAAAAAAAAAAAAGAAATGAAACTTTTTGCGCCGAGAGATATATTTTAATATATATTTATCAGTTGTGATAGCACTTATAGTACAAACCAAAAATAGCCTACATTGAAACTAACCAACGGTATGTGAAATGCGTCCTCTAAAATTAAGTAAATTAAATTAAAATTAAAGTAAATTAAATTAAATTAAATTAAATTAAATTAAATTAAATTAAATTAAATTAAAGTAAATTAAATTAATAAAATACAAATCAGAAAGTAATCAAAGAGCTTATTACAGGATGTCTGGTGTGTTTGGGCGTGGTGATATTCCTACAGCGTCGCGGTACGTGGAACAGATCCTCCCGTGTACCGTCGAGTCCACATTACATAACCGCTAAACAGAATAGCTACGTGACTGTACCTTTGGATCGGGTGAGTACCAATTTTTTTTATCACTTCTTCACAGTAAGACAAATGTTCGTAAGCATAGTATAGTTTTACCAAAACTGGTGAAATCATGCTAAGTTTTTTTTTTTTCATTTCAGCCACGCAAACCGAAACGGCAGCCTTCATTTTCTGGTATCGGGGGTAATAGTATGTTATTAAAAACAACAAATATTTCAAACGCAAATAACCACAATGTGGCCACTACCCCCAAATTGTACCCCAAGGCCATCGCAAATGAGTACGACTCTATGGGAACATTACGAAGACATTCAAATCAACCGTGCACCAAGAACAACTTGGACATTGAAGAGGACAAGTTCTATTGAAATTATTTACTTTAAAAGTATTAAGCGGTATATTTTGTGGCGTTTAAAGTCACTTAAAACGTCACTTAAATTTAGTTCAAGGGCGATTTATTCTATTTCGCTCGAGCTACTACTACGGGCCTACATTTCTGCAAAGACTTTCCCTTTGTGCGAAAATATAAAGAGGCACTCTCATAACCATTACGTTACTCGTGTCGATCACGATGTATCTTATTATAAATATAGGCTAAATTTATATTACAACAATTTCTGGCCAGTACTGGTTCAAGGATAGGCCGCGTACCGACTCGGTCGTGTACGCCTGTTAGAACTTTTTCTATGTCAATTTTCATATTTTCACCACACCTCATCAGTCCATTTCGGTTATGTTTTGTTAAAGATTATCCAATATCATGTTTTTAATATTTATCTCTAAGTTTCTGAAAATATCTATTATTTCCATTTTACTAAAGTTGGAATTATTTTAATTGTGCAGCTATATTTATCGATCTCTATGCGTTTTAGATCTCAAAATTATACCTCTTGAAGGAAATCTTTTTTATTATAATTTTTTTATTTGTTGCAAAATTGTCTGGTTTTTCATACTAGGAACACTGGAATTACGGTAGAGGCCATAACTGTCTCCTATTTTTATTCTATTTCAATGAAAAACAGAATACTATCCACAAAATGTTCCTTAGTTTAAAAATCAACGATTTTATTCCTTGTTCCTAGTAGAGTTTGGTGGCCTGATAGAAAATACCGATTACCGGAAAACATGGTTCTTAATTTTTAACAATCTTTTAAAGACGTTTACAAACTTAAAAACTGAACTTGTTCTTTAGTGTGCTATAATTTAACAATTACAAACTCACATACAATTAAACTTGGTTTGAGATTGTCCACAGACAAGAAAATTATTCTGAAGAGCATTTATTACAGCTATCCATTTTCTTGCGGTCCCATATATATATAACTATTCTGTGGTTTATATTTGAAATGGGGACTTTCTTAACATACTAGTATTAGCTTAATGCTACTTATACAGTGCCATTATTATTTTAGATATTTTTAAGTTATATGGGTACTTTACAAAGCTGTTTGTGCCATGTAAGCGATTGTTAAAATAAACCCAGGTCCATTATATATAAGCATTTATGTAAATAATATTGTAAATAAATAATGTTTATTTTAAATAGTTTAATAATGTTTAATCATGAATTTATAATCAGTTGAATATGTTTGCAATTTTAAGTGGTGCAAATGGTGCCTTAAAGAAATGTATACGAGTTCTATATAATGTGTACAGTTGGTGTAATGTTTTAATCACTAAAAGTAAAATTGAAAAGGTTCTGCGAAAATACTTTTAATCATACAAAAAGGGAAGTAAAAAGCATGTTAGAAATTTGTTTTCAAACAAATGATACCTGTAGCTCAGGCGCTAAGAGTTTAAGAAATCTATTTTATATTTTTGTATGAATTGTTGAATATATTTCGACATTGTTATTGGCTCATGTTGAGCCTTATTTTTAAGTGTAGAGTGTTAATTTTTATATTTGAATATATCATATTGCAAGGCGAAGAAAATATCAATTTAGTATCGCGCCATCTATTGGGTTATATAAAAATATGTACAATATATTATTTCTGAACATACAGGTCCGTAATATTTGGATGCTTGTTATGAAATTTATTGGATTTTCGTATAAGATATTGTATATATATTTTTTATACGATGTTGAATTTAAAATTTGATCCAGGCATGGGATATTAAAACGATAATATTTTATATATTAGGATATGCGTGACGTCATTATTTATTTAAAATATTTGAAATAATCCGGATAAATGTATAACTTAATTATATGTTATTCTCCAATGTCTTAAATGTTATACATATTGTTAGGAGAATTAAAGGAGGCTTCTCACATAACTCACCGATGTTTAGGAGATTAATTGTGATTTCTTTAGAGAATAATTTTCGAAAATATTTTCATTCCTGAATTCCGTCAATTATTAACGGGCTTATTACTTAATAATAAAGACTGTCTAAAGATTAACCTGTTTCATTTTTATAAACGTCTCTTTCCCCAGATGTCAGCACCTAGGAGAACAATCGTGCTATTTTAAGAGGTTTAAAGTATTTAAATCGCATTTGAACAACAAATAAACAAACATTATTGTTTTTCTTTAAAAAACATTAACCGGACCGTAAGAAGTTAGAAATTACGGAAAACATACATTGCAATTCGTTTGATTCTCAGTCTCTCTTGAGTACTTTCAGAAAGAATTAAATTTAAATCATTGTATTCATCGAGAAAATATCTCTTTATGGTGTCGCAATTTATATAAAAAGTATGTTTAGTTGGTCGACTTCACTTAAAACATGTTGTAAATTATAGCAGTCTTTCGAACACAAAATAAAGTCCCTATAAGTTGTTAAGCTGATTTTTTGCAAAAGCGACTAGTTAGAATGTTTCTTTGCACGTAACTTGCCGAAGGGGTGCCTTTGTCGCATACCTTTGTGGTATTTCGCTTTGAAGCTTACTGAAACTAATAGAATGATAGAGGCGTCTTTGGAATAAAAGGTTAAACGGTAAACGAAAAATAAGATTTCTACTATATGTTACATACATTTTCCTAATTGGTTTTTGCTTAGCTGGAAATAAAAAAAAACATTAAAGCATTCCTAGCACTGTATGAAATATTTAACGTAAACGTTAAATATATATATTTTGGGAAACTATTTAAATTTCGAATTCTGAGTATGAGACTCGGAAATATTAAAAAATAGTTTCAACTAAAAAATGTATTTCGATAGTTACAAACTATTGAGTTTATTGATACGTTTCATCAGAGAATATTAAATTGAAGATCTCTTCAAAAACTAGGTATAAATGTATTAAAATATATGTTTCGGGGTTACCTTCGTTTGACGTTCATTATCCAAACATGTTTATGAAAGTCTTGAATATTATTCGAAGTGATGGTCTGCGAAATCGGCCTGATGAACTGGAAACGTGTGTTCTACGTTTCTCACAATTTAATTTATCTGATTAAACCTAAAATACACGCTTACACAAATAAAAAATAGCTTTAAATACTGAAAATAATATTATTAATAATAAATTTTAAATAATTTGCATAACAATCACTAAAAAGGAAAAATATCGGTATCCAGAGAAATGTTCGTCCAAGGATGACTGATAGTTGATTAACTCACGAAATAATAAAAATAATAATTAAAGATAATCATTATTAAGTTTGACAATATAATAATTACTTACGAATTACTTTTACGTTTTATTGCATCTATGTTTTAAAATTATATATGCATGTCATGAAAATAAATATACAAGTCCTAACGTCGAATTCTTCGTTTAACAAAATTCCTAGATTTTAGAACAAATTGATAGAATATCGGTCAGAAAGAATTGTGTGAATTTAATGATCAATTAACATTGCTGTTAAGTTAACCTAGATGTAAAATTAATTAGAAGGGCTTACGTTGATGAGACTATCATACATTATTTTTAGGTCGGAATTTTTTATAACATTAAAACACAATCGTGCAAATATGGTTAAAATCTTCGCATTTAATTAAAGAACCTCACAGAGTCGTTTTAATGCATTTCTTTGCTTTCCAAATTGTCAAGTGCTTAAGCTGTCATGACTATTTACACTTTAAGGAAATCCAATACACTTCACCTGAGGCTAAACAATTAATCTCCTATGACATTTACTATGCTTACATTGCTACGTTTTTACATTATCACGCTTTTTATACGCGTAACAAACGGGCCGTATGTTATGCACCAAATGCTCACCAACTACCAAAACACAAAAGCGCTCCAGTGTTTTCTATCTCGTTATTTCCTTATATAACCTTATCTCTAAACCTAAATAAACCAAATAGTGAGATTTACGAGTTGCAGCTAAAATCTAAATTGTAGGTACAATTTTAACAGCTTCAGTCTAGACGATACGTGTCCTTAGATCCATCAGACGAAATCCATTGAGTTTGTATCCCATATATAGGAAATAATATTAGTGTATGAAATTAGAATTATATGTGAAGTTTATGCAAAATGCAGATGTTTTTTTTTTAATTTGGCGCACTGGCATTAACATTTTGGCGGGCGGAACGACGCGCAAAGATGATATTTCCTTTTGTTTCTTGTGCACGTGTAAATTAATGAAAAATTATTAGCATGTTATAAATTTTTATAGATTATTGAAAAGTCACGAGAAATCAATAATTTCAGAAATTAGGTACTGCGGAGATTATCCAAGCTCACGCTATTTCCGGAAGTTGTGATTTCTAGTGTTAAAGTTTAGCCTTTGACTTTCCGATTCAACTAATCTATTTCGCAAAAGATTGCTATGGATTTAACTTGCTATTTGGTTTACAAAGAATATCAGTCTTTTAATTCTTCAGGTTCATTATTAAGTAAGGTTCGTAACATGAAAGTTTCAAATTTTTTTTAAGAATTCAAATAATAATGTACCTATAAATATGTAATCTCCATTATTAAAAAAAAAATCAAAATATTTATCCTTGACACAGCATTACATATACAAAAGATTAAGTATGTGTGTCTTTCAAAGGATCTCAAGTCGTCAGTTGCGGCAAATTCAGAGTGCATGTCGTTAAAAAAGTGCAACGGTAGGCAAATAAGAGCATGTAATGTTTTGTCAGCATTGCTTGGGGATGGTCAGAGATTGCGTATTTACGTGGTAGGTATTGTATATTAAAATTAAAAGTATGTATTATCATAATACATACTTTTTTACTAAATAGTATGGATACGCCATCAACCATGATAAGATGACGGACGCGCGCCGAGGTTGGGGTCCGCGTCAAGTCAAAAGTTTGCTAACGCAGCATTGATTGACCGGCTCACAAGTTATTCCTATATTTTATATATATAGCTCACACCGTGCTGTCACATCTACATAATAAAAATATTCACTGCCGAGTTCACACTGAATCGGTTAACAATGCAGGCCGAGGCTCATCTATATGTCATTGCAAACGTCACTGATGATGAATGTCTTATCAAGTATCAACGAAGGTAAACTTCGTCAAAAGTTTTATAATAAATGACTATCTCACTTTATCTTTGATACAGCTATTGAGTCTTATCGCGGTCAAAGAATCTACAATTCACTCTGTTGTCGGCGCTGTTTCCTATTAGTTCGGTAAAATTTGTCTGTTAAATTGTTTTCGAATATTATGTCATATAATTAAGTTACACCTACAGATTTTTTCTATTTGATATCGTTTTATTACAAAATTGCATTTTTTTTTGTTTAGTTTTGTCAACTTGGCACTTACCGTGATAATTTGTGTATATTCAGCAAATTTCTTGTATATAGCCACATTAAAAGTTCACACAACTTAGGTAAAGGCTCGGCGTGGCTGTTGGCAGAGTTCCAATTGGATGGCAAACAGAGTGCAATGACCCCATAAATCATGGAATCTGGCACTACCTGGGTTCACTCACTTAAGAAAAAGTGAATTACTGTCTGTCTATTCTCTATGTCAACATTGAACAGATAATGTATGTATTTTTTATTGCTCGACTTAGCCGCAGCTAATTTTGGTATATGATATGTATATGTATAATAATAAATCTCGATTTAATCATGCAAATAATGTAAAGAGACAACAACGTAAAGGAAATACAGTCGCCTTAGACCAATAACTAGCCAAAGTCTGGACCTATTTATTACTTAAAGAAAAAATATGAATGAAGGAGTAAGAATTGTTTGGATTTGACACATTCAAAAAACGTACGATTTATGATAATACTTTTCCTCATAATATTTATCTAAACCAGAAACCCGCACAATATTAATAACAGAGTGAATGAACCTTCAAGAAATGTAATATTTTGTAAGGCTCCATCATTATTATTAAATACGAAATTCTCGACGAGGGTGAAGGCCAACACATAATTATAAATTGTAATATAATCTCGGAGTATTTAACTTGGAAGCATTTTAGTGTTTAATTAACTTTAGGTCAGATTTGAGTATTCTACATCAAATCTATTTGATAATAACCATAATTAAGATGTATGAGATATAAATAATTATCTATATCATGAAAATAATAAAAAAAATAGTATAGAGGTCTAAACGATAAAGTTTTCATTGTTAGATAGTTAGATAGCAAAATATTGTATTATTTTTGAAATTACACATACACACACAAAACAATTTTTTTAGAATTAATATTACTTTCGTGCTTAAGCCCGCGTTCATTTGAATTTTTCTTCACTGAATTAATTTTCTCTTGGACTTTTTTAGTAATAGCTTTACAAGATGTACGCTAAAATAAGTCTTAGCATTTTAAGAAGGATTCCATTAGCTGAAAAAGTTTCAATTTGCAAAACCTGTGATATTTATCGCAGGTTGAAATGGGAATTCCCCAAAGAATATAAGAAGAACGGCTCATGAATTATAAATAACCGTATTACATAGTAATAACAATATTCTACCCCTTTACGATGCATCTCGTATAATATTCAGATAAATTTGCTACTTTAAATACTTAAGCGAAATATAGATTTCCTTGTTTTTATGTTGTTGAAAGTATGATACATTGACGGAAAAAACATAATTTTAATATATCACTATTTTTTATATGAAAGGAATAACTAGAAAAATATTTCGGCTGACGACAACAGACCGAACTCAAGACATCAAGATAAGAGTTGAGCGCCAGGCTTTGTTTTTTCTAATAAATTTCTCAAACATTTGCAGAAGCATTTAAGCTATTTAAATCAAGATTTAATTATTGCATTCCTAAAATAGATTAAATAGTTCTATTGAAAGAAATTCACAACGTTGTATTTTTATTTTAAAAAGGCAAGCAGATGATGCTAAGGGAAATTCCTAAAGCCCTAGTTGCTGTTACTCTTTTTTTCAGGGTAATAAGTGGTATTTGTTCAAAATAACCTGGAAGCGGGTTCCAGTCTCGTTTTTATGCAAACAGTGCGTAAACTTCATGTGCGCAATAAATAAATATTAAACCATTATTTTGTTAATGACATCGTAAATGCGCCAAAACATGCTTAAAGACACATTGATCAGATCCTGCATTGCCTCTGTAGGCTCTATGGACAGTCTTGCTACAGCCGTAGACCGCTACGCTCGTAGTCCCTCTACGCGCAACTTTCTATCGCGGTATTTTATTACATACTGTGTTTTTGTGAAGTGCTTATAAACTTAAGTCATTATAAATGTAAGTTGTAATCTATTTTTGGAATATATTCAACACCTTCATGTTTCCCTGTTAAGTATGTCATTTCATTTGAGACCTTTATGATTCGTAAGCTTGCATTTTCACATTTTCGCTTAAAAGCTGCACGAATCTCTATTCATTTACTAATAGCTTTCAAAAAAGAATAAGTTATTTATGAAAATAAATAAATTATAGGAAAAAACAGATTTTGTTAATGACTTCATCCACTCACATTACACTCTTGTCAGATAATGAAATAATTCGGTCAGAACTTATTTAATTATAATGATTCACATCTAATATCAATACTTTTGAAGTTATGTAGAAGAGTTTGTTTATTTGATTGGTTGAACGCGTAAATCTCGGGAACTATTGGAATGAATTTAAAAATTACTATAAATTCTTGAAAATTGTGACAAAAAGGGAACTAAAATTAACCTTTTCAGAGCTTCCGATGCGAACGCTCCGTAAACAGTTAAAATGACTGGAAACTAAGTTATGCCATTTTTAAAGATATTAGTTTCAGCGGCAGGGTAGTATCGTCATTTTATAATGCTGTATCAAATAATGGTCAAGTATATACAACACGTTGCTAACTACATGGGTTTCCTAATTAACGCGTAGAAAACCGTAGGGGTCAGATAATACAGGATCAAATGTATTTATTCATGCTCTTTTGTCACAAGTTTCCTACCAATTCCAAAAATCTTAAAAATTAACAATGAAAAAGTTAGAAGAAAAGAACGTGAGAAGAACCTTAGTCCTCCCTAATCCCGGCCTGTCCCAAATTGCTATAGTATGAGGAATTTCGCTTTAAATAGAAAATTTTGTTGGAATATTTAGTATCAACTGACTTTTCACTTGTCACTAAAATAAATGTATCAGATACCAAGTTACTGAAAAAGTTTTGAAATCTCATCTAAACTTAGTCAGATAAATGGTTCAAAGAGCTAATGAAGCAATATTAGCTTGAATAGTGCACTGATATATTATTTAAAAATGTATGGAATTATGTTTCAACAACGTGTGTATACGCAAAGGAGTCTAATTGGTTCACACCGAGCTGTACCAATACACGTGAAATGGAGGCTTTCAGTTTTATTTATGTACGATTATCATTTGAACAATTAACTTTGTATTTTTAAACTTTTATTTATTATATTTTGAATTCAATTTGTATATATAGGATACTGAATACCTATATTATTTAAATACTGATTTACTGAATTACGGATAATTTATGGCAATATTTGTCAGTCAATATTACTATAAACATAATTGAACATAATCTTAGCTACAAGAAGAATATATGTTTCCACATCCGATCAAATAGTTTTTCCGAGAAGCATTTTATCCAAGGAAATCGCTGTTCATTTTTCATCTAACATTATTCGTTGTGAAAAATTGTATAGCAAAACCCAGTCACCTTTTATATGCAAGACGTGATTTTTACTTTAGATTTTGCAAATTAACTAAACTAAGGTGGCTTTAGGAATTAAAGCTTTGTAATAATTATAATAATAATAAATTTTTGTTCCAAAACAGTGTTTTGATGACCAGAGAAATCGCTCCTCATAGTAGTAAATTTATCAATATTACAAATAAAAAAAATCTGTACAGGTCACAAAACGAGAAAAGGTTAATATTGAAAAACATTTCAGGAGTGTTCATCTCAGAAGCAACATTTTTTAAAAGCCGAGTGACGTACTTTGAATCTAGATTGGAGCGTGGGATTCTACGCGTAGTATAGAAGCAAAAGCCCACTTTCGCCTTAAAATGTATTTGCTCTCAGCACGGCTATAAACTATTCGCAATATACTCGCCCACGCGAAAGAGAGAATTAAGATATTCCATTTGCTTTTTAAATAAATGGTATGGTAGCATGTACCAATGCAAAGTATACTAGACAAAAAGGAAACACCAATTTTAGCAAAAGGGGCATTTCTATTATGTGAATAGCCATAATGCCATATATTCATTTCCTTGTATACATAATTCATAGTTCATACATTAGTTTGACGTATACAGAGACGTAGGTAAAGATACAGACTTTTGAAACATATTCAATGTTTTTTTCAAAATTTATATGATTACAATTCTCTTATAAAAAATATAGTATAAAATAAGCTCGCTTTGCCTACCAATCTATATAATATAATAGGAATGCCATAACATTTGTCATAACATTCGTTGACTCAAACGAAAATTAAAAACTTATCATAAAAACAAAAATCGCATGTTACGAGTACAAATAACTTATTATTTATTGTTAGACCGACAAAGGCCATCTGATAGTATACAGGTTCCAAAAAATCGACACGCCATCCGAATACTTAATGAAGTATAAATTGAATCAACGCTAAACTTGTACAGAAAATATGTTATTCACTTAGGCCAGATTTATTTTCTGTATTCATTTAAGTACTTTTCGTAAACAACCTTTGAGTAAATGATTTTTACTGAAAAAATGTTCTAAAGGAAAATGTTACAAATTTAATACCAATTTCAAACTAAATCGATTGAATGAAATTGACAATTCGTCAAATTAGTTGTATGCTTCGTAATGATCATTATATCAATTTGCAACTTTGAACAGCGACTCTGATTACTAAAGCTGCTTTACATAATTGACTGTTCATTATAACTGGAGTGGCTATGATGCTCATTAGAATGACGATTTCAGTTCTTACGTTGAACAAAAAAGGTTGTAGTGGTACATATAAGCTACATATAACTAAAGATACGCATAATGTCACTCTCAAACCGACGGCAACACGAGAACTTACTTTATTAATGCTCTGCTTAGGTTTTATTGATTTCTTCGAGTCTTAATAGCAATGCAGACAAATACTAAAGCATTGCACATGTATAAAGTTTTCTATTTGTTTATTGACACAAAACTGTACAGACTTGATGAGATGTGGATATTATAATCTGTTAAAATATTTCGACTTCTCTCTATTTCGATTTATGTAAGTTCTTCTTTTGATGTAAAATGCGTAATATTGATATATTTTCACGTTTTCGTTATTGAAGCAGGTATTAGGACAGGCCAGGTAATTTTGATAAAGTAAATTACGATAGCATCTACTATACAACAGTTATACTAACTTAACGGACTTTGTTAAGATTACATTTGAAGATTTCTTCAGGTCCGTGACTTTATCCGTTATCTAGAAACCAAACAAATACTAAGAAGCAGAAAATAAAAATCAGGGGGCCTATACAATAAAACCTGATTTTCTCGCTCGAATAATGGTACGAAACCCTTAGTGCGCGATACATACTCTGATAAGGAATATATACTTCATCTTAGCTTTATGTCAATATTAATTACAATCGAAACAGGGAAACCTTTTAAATTCATACTATTTATTGCGATCCGATACAACCTACACTGTTATCCTATAAAACATTGTGTTTTATAATAAAGTTACAGTTTTGGATTTCCTTGAGACTGATGTTTTATTTTTAAGTCATTTTTATTATTATATTCTTGACGGTATTGACAGATTTGACACGGCGATGAGCCAACTTGAATTTTTTACGCGTAAGGTTTTCTTCGCCTACTCGCTGTAATTGTGATTATAATTGCAATTGTATATACGCCGTCCAACAAACAATAAAAAAATTGTGAGCGTTTTATGTGTGTTTTTGATGAAGATTATTTGGATATTATTCCTTTTCTTCTGACTAGTGCAATATAGAATATTATAATTCCTTGTGATGCAAAGCTTCTTTTTATTTGTAGGACACAAATTAGGTAGGATTGCACAAATATGTCTCACTTAATACAGCTAGCAAAGCAGCTTAATTTAGCAGGGTGCTAAATTATATTTGCGCCAATGTAAACCCAAAAAAATACTATAAATTTTCTATGAGCAATGAACAGAAAATCTTGTCCAATCCTTGTTGATTGCTTGTACCAAGAGAAATAACCTTTTTCTGCGATACTAATATGATTTTGAGATAGTTTTATGACACATCTATAGAGTTTAGTAATAACTTTGGTATTGGTCGGATATATTTATGTATCAAATACATTAATGAAAACGTAATAAAATATGTTATTGTAAATGACTTTTTTAAAATTAAAACGCATGGTCAAAATGAGACTGTCGAAAATCTTTTCGAGTACTTCGATTAATTATGTGTGGTTTTTAAAGTGCTTCGGAAATCCAATAATTGTTCCTGTATAATCTATAAAATGATATATATACAATATAATAAATGTATATATATATAATATTTATCAATGCCAAATATCAAGAAGAATAAATTACGTAGAATATGCTCTTTTGTCTTTTCATAGTTGTCTATAACAACAAGTCATGCTTATTATGCTCTTGTTATATATTTATATTTTATAATTTTTTGTATATTTGATACAATTTGTATATTTATATTCAATACCTCGTACGGTGAATTAAGACAATATACATGAGACTAAAATTGGACCCTAAATTTTTTTTTATCACTTCTAAATGCATATTAATTATTACCGTTGAAATAAGCACTATTAGCGGCAAACTTTTATTTAATAAAATATTGTAATATTTACATGTATTACGAAAAAATCGTTAAGGTCTCAAACTTATGCAAAGAACTAACGCAAACCTTAAATTGTTAAAAATTTCGTCGAATATGTACTCTATACTTACAAGTTTTCACTACGAGTTCAGGCAAGGCAAGTCATTTCAGGTTTCAACTTTAAAATGGAGCTGAAAGTTTCTAATTGCGCCTGAAACTTTTAAATGTTCGTAGTAAGACGAAGAGAACATTTTCTGTGACTTTTAAAGGTATAAAATTAAAAAGATTTCGATATTATAATATTATCTTGAATTTTTAATGTGATAGAAGAGTCATTAAAACATTACTTTAAATGATTATTTCAAGTTATTTTTTTTATGACGAAGGGGACGACAGTTTCTTTATTTACATAATAATAAAAAATCCATACAGTTACGCAGAACTGCAATAATGTGTTTCGTTAGGCTTACACAATTATGTTGCCAAATAAAATAAACCTTCAATAATTTTCTGACACATAAAGCTAACAATAGCTTATAGCAATAGCAAGACACAAGCCTTCAAATCTGAAATAATACTTGTTTCGGGGAGGATCCTCTGAGAACCATAAAGAGGCGATCAATAGATAATACTTATTATATTCGCCTATTTTCACTCGTATCCTATTGGAATTAATAATTTCAACTCATTTTCTCATGAAAATGTAATTTAATGAAATAAATTTAGAATTATTAGTAGGATTTTAATGCTTTGTGGCTTAATTGCACACTCAAAAATTATAAATGACCAGATGAATAAACGTGTTGCGAATTATTTAAAATATGAAAGCTTCAACTATTTTTAAACAAGCTCTGGGGCCTGGGAATTTTCCAGTGTTGGTTAATAAGTATAGAGATGAAGTATTTTAAAATGTGTGGCTCTCTTAATAGCTAGAGGTTCGAATGATGTTGCCCAACCCAAATAAATGTCTTGTATTGAAGTTAACGTGTACGAGCGGCATCAATAGATTTTTATGTATTTAATTCTCGCTAAGGAAATATTTCTTGATATAACGTAATATTACCTGATTTAAGTTCTTAATATTTTTTAATACATTTCTAATATTTGTAAATTTATCAAAGATATTTTAAAGGAATCATTTTGACGCGATACATACGCAAGATAAAACAACATTTATAAAAACAAATAATTTTCTTCAATAACAGTAATAGAGTCTATTGCATACTCAATTGAAAAGTCAAAAACCTATGTTTGATTTCAGTATTCTTTACAGAGAATGTTGAAATACATTTTTCGGCTCCATCAGTGTAGACTTTGAATAGGTTCGTAGTAGTGCAATGGGATTGACGTATTGATACTGTATCGATCTTTGACCGGCGATGCAATCTGAGTATCTGTGCTTGCATATTTGTTTACTCAGTTTAATGAGAATTGCTTCACCTGCCATCTTTGGCATTTTTATGTACTATTAGAACTTACATATGTATTCAATAGCCCTGCAGTGTTTGATAATAATTGTCTATAAAGCAGTGGGCAAAAAATTCATATACTACCTTCAGTTTCAATTCTTTAGAATCCTATTTAGATCTAAAATAGCTTTTCTTCGCCTTCTTCCTAAAGTATTTTTTTATGTCGGCTTTTGTGTATCAAACACATGCCTATCTAGGCAAACAATGCCATGAAAATCTAGTACAAAGTAACACATATGTACCTAGAGTAGTTAAATTGAGGATTGAATTTGGGTCACTTGACGGAATCGTAGCGCTAACCGTAGCATTAGAGTAAGTTGTAATTCGTAGGGGTTTAGAGATTTCGTTGCGGTGGGTCTACATAACGACTATTGTTCTACGGATTTGATCTTACGTCTGACATTACTATGTGGGAGGGTGAAAGCATGGATTTCAGGATCTAAATAGTATTATATTTTATGTTTTCCACTTGACGGAATCGTAGCGCTAGCGCGTAGCGTAGATTGTTATATATATTAACTCCTTGTAATAATTGTTCTACGAATTTGATCTTACCCTGATGTTAACATGTAGACGGTGAAAGGTTTCTTAAATTATAATAATCATAATTTTTATAAATGCATCAGACGGAGCAATAATTGTTAAGAAGGCTGGATCATCTTCAATAGTTGAAAATGACATGATTCTATGATTTATAAAAAGGTACTGTCTTGTAAAATTTACCAGCTTTATTTAACTCTCACACGATATGCTGGATAAAGCATATTATTTTTTTACCTTTCCTTTCTCTTTTATACTTTTCTCTAAAATCTAACTATCAAATATTTTTTTTTCCTTTCGACTCCTATATAATCACATTCTGCAATAAGATAACAGCCACATTATGGTCAAATTATAACAAAGTGTATAAAAAATTCGCACACGTTTGTTACGTATTTGTGGCGGCATTCGTTTACTTTATATTTCAAATAACCCCTGTCTCAGATGTATGCAAAATTTATAACATACATTTCATAATTTTCATATTTTAACTGGAGTTAATTAAGTACACAAAAATATTGTTGACTCGACGTTTAATTTACAAAGATATGCGACATTTTGTAAGTCTCGGTTGTGTTTTAAAATTTGTGAAATTTATGTCACTCGAGACGGTTTATTAAATTTTTTGTTAAGGTTTAAAATTATGGTACCGTTTTTACTTTAACATTACTTGTACGGTTCTAGGCTTACGTAACATTTGCTTATTACATACTTATTATTATTTATCGAATACGTATTATTTTGGAATGATTGGAGTTTTCTCACAAATATTTTTGCTTAACTTAAACTGTTGTAAGACATGATAAGAGAGTAGTCAGTAAATTGTCCAATGTTACATTCCTTTCATTAAATTTTAAAATATTTGTACAACTGCAAAAAATATATAATGTATTATGCACACCATGTAGAATAATTGTTGCATTATAGGTTATATATTGGGTGCTACTAATAATTCAAATAAGTGAACCCGATTATCAAAACAAGGGTATGTTCAGGACATGTTACATTTGACTCAACCTCCGTAAGTGCCTGTGAGGATCACTATTTCCTCCCTCGCGTACGGGATGTCGAAAGATATACGTTAGTTATGTTTTGCCAGAGATTGATAACATCACTTGGGATTTCATTTCAACTGTCATCATGTCTGTGTTCTTCAGTGCTCGACAAGAAAGACAATGCTCTATAAGAAAAGGTTGTTTTACAGCAACGAACCAGTAAGAGTTAAGAATAAATAATATGGATTTATTTTATATTTTTAAACTCTACATACGGAAGTAAATCGTGTGTATGTATTGAAGCAGCAAAAAGGAGAAATAAAAGTATAAGAAAAATACCAGCTTAACGTGATGGCGGAAATATATTTTTAATTAATTCTTACACTTATTTATTTATAAAGCCACTCCAACAAGGACACACATAAGATAAGCGAAAAATAAATCACATTCTAAGAGCTAAACTAAGGCGCGGACGGCATGTATTAAATATACAAAAAGAGAAAACTTAAAAAATAATTATTAAAAACACAAAAAAACCCCTTATAAAACAAAGGCAAATAACTATTATGTACTTTCCATAATCGACAGAATAGTCCTTTTATACTCACATGTGCGGTTGGTTATATATGAACTATAATCTATAGATATTCGCGCAGTATCCTAGCAGTACTTTAATGCCTCTATTTATGGTGTGGTTTTAGGCTAGAGTCACAGAATAAATAAGTACTGAATTAGTAGAGCGCTCAATCCGCAGTAATTAAGCCTAAAGTACGTCCACTTATATAAATGCTTTCAAACTGAGCTCAAACAAATTTTGTAGAGCCTTTAGTGTTTGAAATTGGAGCCTTGTTCACTGTCAAATGAAATTCTTTGTTATTTACTTTAGACTGCATAAAACCTATTTCAATAACATCTTTGATTGTTACATACTTTGATATTTTTGTTTTATTAAAAGAGTCACTGAGAAAATTTTATAAAATGGGCTTAAATTTAAATATCGTTATAGAAAGTTCGACCGTGTTGATGAAAGGCGATTCGTGAAATTAAAAGTTGAGACTTTCTTTTAACAATTGAATATTTTTTCCTCTGATATTTAGGTAAGTGGTGAAAATGTTTAAAAGAAAGAGATTACAGCTTTTGTTCGAGTTAAAAAAATTCTTAACTTCTGTGTTAGGGAATTTTCAGCACTTTCGCTTCTGTAAAAAAGGTTATGAATAAATTTTTGGAGTTTGGAACTTTAGACAAATGTTTATAAGTAACCTCGACTTCTTATCCCAAACTAATTTTTACTTAATTAAATTTATAAAACTTACTGACTATAATATTATTTTACCCTTCCTTCTAGAGGGGTCTAAATGAGTTTTATCGAATATAATTGAATATTTTTGTTCACCAAATGTCTTGAATACATAGACACATACAGTTCTTTTTCGTAAATACATGTTCTTAAATGAGGAAAAGGATAACAGATAGGTCTTATGATCTATTTCTAATAATATTCGAAATCTGTTAGTAGTGAAGATATTCAATACTTAAAAATATTGTTTAATAAGCTAAAAGTAACAGTCTTTAGCTGCAACGCAGATCGATGAAAATATATATCTGTATATAATTATTAGCTGCAAAGCGGCAATTTCCTAATGCATAAGTCATGCACATACATTACTTGTGTGGTGAGGCGTGCGGTCTACGGTTGAGCTGATTTGATGTTATGACGCTTGCATGTATGAGCCAATGCAGTATTTGGGTATTATTTTATTAAATGAAAAAATCTACTATATACATATATATTGCTTGTTTAGATCTAATTAGAACAAAATTTAGTGTGCTCCGTGATGCCATTTATTTTCAATTTTACTTTTCAATAATGTTTGTATATTATTTTGATCGCGACTATGAAATCAGTAAATAGGAAAAAACATAATCCCTCTAATTTAAATTAAGTAAAGTAGGAATTATGCTCCCAACATACAGTCGGGTTGATATTGTTTTGTATTGTATTATTTTTGACTTGTAACTCGTATAAAGCTTTGATATACGAATATACCCCTTATATGATATTTCAAACACAAACCACATTCGGTGAGCAGAAGATCAAATCTCTCGTGATTGAATCTAGCGGATCGCATACTCGATTGATATTTGAAGTTGAATAATACAATACTCTCGGATTTTAGACCGATTTGGTGCTTACGATAATAAACATGAGTAATTTAAAATGTTTTAAAAACCTAATACTTTAAAGGAATGTGGAGCGTAGTATGCTAAACATATGGATAGATGGGCGACTGAAAAAAGACAAAAATTACTCAACTTAAGTAAATAAAATGTTATTGCAAAGGCATATTATAAAAACTAAAAAATGGAAAAAGCTCATTTTATAATGGTATCCAAATAAAATGATGAAAGGAGTCGTCTCTCCATCTTTTTACATTAAGTAAACGACGAGTTACGGGGCGACTTCCAAAAAAGATGGAGGAGGCTAGCTCAGGACAGAAAATTTTGATATATAAATAATTTTAGGGTAGGCCTATGTCAGAAGACAATTTGCCATAAAACTAGACGAAGGAGGAAAAATCTAACAATTTTTTTCAATCCTTTCTAATCATTTACTTTTTTCTTTTATAACATATGGTCAGTGAAAAAGGAAATTATTATTTTCATTATATAGACAAAAATACGCATTATATTTTCTTTATAATAACAAAGACAAACACAAGTTAGATATTACGTATATAAACCATAAACACGCCGTTGGAGGCACAATTTATTTCTTTGTTTGCGAAAAACTACGCGGTTGCTCTAAACTTCCATCACTTGTTTTATGAAGTATGTGTTATCAAAGTGTTTTACTTTGTACTTGACAAATTGTTGTTTTAATTTATATTTGTTGTTGTTTTGTCACATTTTTTAATCATAACTTGGGATTTCCTGTTGTTTTCATCTACACTCTCTCTCTGTATAATTTTATTAAGCTGAAGAGATCGTTAGTTTGTTTACTTGAATGAGCTAATCTTAAAAACTACTGGTTCAAATTGAAAATAGCCTTTTGCGATCTATAAACATTCACATCACGCGCGTTTACGATGTGCTTTTATCTCGAAATTAACGGAGGGTACAACTAGTACATTATAAAACGTCCATTACGGCATGTGTAGCTTTCATGATAACGTATTGTTTTCAGTAAAATATTTGTAGAATTCATGTTTCCTAACACAATATATTATCTGTACTGACTGGCATCGAATTGCAACTAAGTTAAACACGGTGTTACAAGCTTTTATTAGGATTTACCGTTCCCGGAATAAATTATACGAATATTATACATCCTTCTATGGAATGCTTTAAAATGAAGGTCGTTAATTTTTGAAAGCACGGCATGCTCTTATAATATGGGCTTTCTCAGGTAATGAATTTTGAAGAAATGTTTATTGGATTATTTAATTTATTATTCTTAAATAATTTTTAACAATTGAATGCTATTGTAATTTTGGTGATTGCATGCAATATTTAAATTTGATTTTTTTGTCAGACTCGTGTAACGCAGTTTCAGCATTGTACTTGTATAAAATAATAGGAAACTCGTTAATTTCGATTGTAAGCATCCTACATACCTCATTTTATCAAAATCGGTTCAATTTTTTGCGCGTAAAGTAAACATACACTCATAAAAGTTCCCCTATATAATATTATAATATGGATATCGGGAATTTTCACGCTAAAACAACTTGTAAAAATGTAATTATCGAGTTTTCTAATAAATACTTATATATATATAACACCTAGATTATGGCCAATGGCTATGCACAAATGTTACACACATACATAACACAAATGTTGATCGTGCAGGGTATACCTGATAAATTGCGAATGCAGAGCGAAGTTAGCAAAACATGTTTCGCATACGGCGGATGTCCATTACGCACATAATAAAACAGGGTTGGTCGTAAATCTTCGTAAACACTTGCTGGGTTTCACCTAAATTTGGAATTATTTGCATTTACTTGTATTTCAACTCACTTAAGAGTTTTTAAGCGTACTGTTGTTACCTTGTACCTGGTCATTTTTCATAAAGTAGCTATTTGTACATTTGTTGGAATGCTAACCGATCCTAAGGGGTTTCTACATATTTCACGATCAATATAACTTATATGAAAATCAAGACGAGTATTCATCTGAATTCACATTTAATTTACAAAGAATATAGCTATATACGAGAAAACTTGAGAGAAAAGTATGACTAATTTTGGTCAGGTTTTCATGTCATTCCGGTTAAGTTATATTATATATCCAAATATTTGAACCAACTGAGCCAATTTAACAGGAAAGACGATTGCACGTTTCAATAGGATCAAAACGATGACACGATGGTAAAATCGGCTTGCTAAAAGCGTTCATCACTTTATCAAGTTCAATAGAAGATTAAATTTATCATCTGTAAGAATTTTCAAAAATATGCACTCTCTTAAAAAACCATTCACTAAACGTCTATATTAGTCGATGATATCACGATTGAGTGGGTTACAATAGAGTAACTGGACGCCCGAAGCCTCAGGAACTGGGTCATATTTGTGAAGTGACACTTACTAGAAGAAAATCGAGTTCGATCTATTCCCTCTAAGCAAGATATAAAGGAGAACAAACATTTATTTTGAACTAGTGTTGCCAAAATATATCGCTTTTCGTACAAAATGTTGCTTTTATCTTCAGCTTGCTATTCCGATGGGTTGTTTTTTCCGGTGCTTTGGATTATAAATCTGAAGGACAGTAAATATGTAGGTCAATGATATAAATTTCATTGTTGAGATTGTGAACCAAGTCCAAACTTTATTTATTATAAGAAAAACATCATACACACACAGATATACAAAGATATACATATAGATGCGTTCTTCAACATCGTCTCACAAAGAAGTAGAATATTAAAAGCCGTACACGAACACAAATGTAAATATATACAAATAAAAACGGATAAATGAAAATTAAACTTACTAAAATTTAAAATTTTAAAATATTCGTTTCTAAAACAAGGGTGAAATAATATTAGAAATTTATAATTCACTGGAAACCCAGAAATTAAATTAACATAGTAAATTCGTCCAAACAAGATATCTCTTTAAATTATCATTTCAATAGATAATGTATATACATACACTGTCATCATATAATGAACCTAGACTTGGAAAAGAAAATCATGATATTACAGCGGTTTTCTTTTGTTTTTTTAGGTCTAGCACGGGTATTATCAATTATGCAACAGAAATAATTAACTAATTAACAACACTTTTCTTCTTGTTAAAAAACCAAATATACTTAACCTAGATAAATAATTTACAACCATAAGTAGATATCATCCATCCAGTCTTTCATTTCCTCGAAACCTAAATTAAACATAGCTTTAAGGATATTTTTTAACGTTTTGCATTCTAAACGAATAATTATTCAAAGAGGAATTGGCCTCGTATGGATACGAAAGGGTCTAATTCGAAACGAAAAAATATTGTAACGAAGGAGTGTAATGCGCTATTTTTTACTTGATGGCTGCAACTGAAATTCAGTTTGGGACTGCATGGATGGGGCGATTTTCCTCAATATTATACCTTCAAAAATTCGTTTATCTTCTATTAATTACATTTTTTATATTCTGTAATTGCGTTATATTTATTTTACATTACACATAAGAAGTTGTGAAACATCTTGAACATCGAATTAAACTTTTAGGTAATTTTATATTATAAGGCATATTCTATTTACGTGACAATGCCTATGATAATATTTAAAACTATGACTATGAGTTTTTATAACAAGAATATCAAATGGTGTAACCTGATAAAAAAATTGCAATAATTAAAACAAAAACAAACCATAACTGAAACGATAAAACTTTTGTTTGAGAGGCTAATTAGAGAAAATAAGTAGATTCTTATTCAGGAGACTGATCCGAGTGCCGTCCAGAGGAAACTTCAATTAAAATTTGCTTTGGCGAGTCAAGTCAAGTACTTCTTTTTATCAAATCCTGAATTTTTATGTATTAAAACGGTGCTACTATATTGTAAATATAAGAGTGAACGGCAAACGTTGTTTTGCCACTCATGTGATTTCAATTTTCAATTAATAAATAAAAAATAAGGGTTGACCGTAGAAGCGTGAAAATTTAGGATTGTATGAATTTTGTATGTTGTATCATAAAAAAATAGAAACTAAAAATTTTGTCTAAAAAATAAAAAATAAAATTTAGGGTTGGACTACCCTTAATATTTAGGGGAAAAATAATAGACCTATCATATGCTCACAAAGTTTCATGAAATCATACAAGGCGGTTTCGGAGGAGTTCGAGTTCGACCCCGTGATACGATAATTTTATATAATATTGTGAATCTAAACCATTCCCAGATCCCCTTGAAAAACAAAGAATTTCATCAAAATCGTCCAGTCATTTGAGAGAAGTGACATACACACTCAAAGAAGAATTGATATATATAAATATATTGCATACTTTCAGTACTGCAATAAAATATGACATAAAATATATTTTTAAACTTGATTGCGTAAAAGAATACAATATATATAAACAAGAAAATAAATGCATATTAAAAGTAAGTCAATAAGCATGTTTACGTATTCAGGCACCTTTTTTTAATCAAATTAACCTCTACAGCTGCCGTGGTTGCAAACAATCTTTTTTTATTATTTCTCTGTAGCACGTTTATATACATTTGAAATTTTTCAGAGGCACAATGTCCCTCGTTCCACCCGGGGGCACGGACTCCCCAAGTCCCCGTCGAGCAGTCAGCCCCCTCTTGGAGTCCAGGAGACCACACTGCACCCTGGCGTGCGATTACTGCGCGGCAATACTGGAAGATAAATTCAGGCGTATGTATATTATTAAATAAAATGACTGTTGATAAGAAGTTAATTCTTTGATGTCATAAAAGTATTATTTTTTTGTTTATTGATATATATCGAAAGGATATATTTGCTTATTTTTTATTGGCAAAATGATCAATATTTTGGCTACTATAAGGCAAAGGCATGACATGATAGATTGCGTCACTTTAAGAAAAATATGCGTGTATGAATTAGCTTGCTCCCAACTTCTCGAGCTTTACCATTTAACGTTCCTTCCAGATCTCTTCGTACGCACAGAACTTTCAACCTCCCGACTCCGAGAACTAATATTGGGTTCCGCGCGCCTCTCCACAGAATGTGTTCTTTACTTAATTCTTTCACTACTCTTGATCTATTTTCGCACTCCTCTACTGCTTCGTTTAAGAATAATTTAAAATAGCAGTTACTGTCCACTGTTTTGTGAATGTCCATATATTTGTATTGCTGTCATGTTTATATGTTTATATATTTATTACTATATAGTGAAACTGTTCATGGATATATCCGAAGTTTTCTTATGTTCATAGTTTATTTCTATTCTCTATATATAGTGATATGTCTGTTTGTTTTCCAAATAAATAAATAAATACTACTTGAGACTGGCCAGTAAAATACTTCATAGACGAGTTATTTACAGTTATCTTACCCTGTTACCCACACTTAATATATGAATACTTTACATTAGAAACATACAAAACAATTTTATCGTAACACTTTATCAAATCAAAGTTTAAATGCTAATTTGAGCTCTGCGAAATACTTGAAGTTTTTTATATTAAATATGTAACAAAAAATTTACAACTAGTCATTAGTCATAGAAATTATGTAACTACATTAACTACAAACCAAGTCAACCAAGTGTGGTAAATAGAAGTGAATAATAATATATTAAAAATATTAAGTTTAAAATCCTCCACGAAAATCCCCTCATACAGTCGACGCACGTTTCACCCGACACCAAAGCAAACAAACATTCAAACTTCGTTTAAATTTCATTTAGAGTGTAAGAAAATGAAGAAAGGATGCATTAGGTATATCACAGATATAATTTAAACATTGTTTCAGTAAAATGTTTTGTTCGTTAATACGTAAATTATTATCTAATTATAAAACATTTTACAAAATACGACGGTGGAAAGCAAGGGTAAAACGATAAAAAACGGGTAGCTAAAATTTAGTTTCACCTTTATAACTCAATTTATGTACCGTTTTCCATTTTTGCGAATAAAAAGAAACAGTTACAGAGGTAAATCGAATCTATTGAAGAAAATATGCCACGCATTTCCTCAATTCACATAATATATTTCTATTTCTATTACCATAATACTGTCTCTAAATATTTGCACGGCATGTATATTTTTGTTTGTATTTCTAGGTAATGCAGATATGCGTAATAGGGGTACCTCTCCCTTGTCAGCGTCACCAAGGCAGTCACTAACAGGCGAACCACCATGGACGCTACCAGATGACGACCGCCCCGATTTCTCCGCACTCAAAGAGAATATTCATAGGATCAATAAGTAAGAAAGTTACTCCTTCCTTTCTAGGTATAGCTTAGTTCTCTTTGCTATAGCTATACCGATGTCACCTTACCGCTTCATAATAAAGCTGCCTCCTATGCCCGTGCCTGTGAAACGTTATATTGAAATCGATTGTATTCTCATATTTTTAAAAAAGGTCAACGACTACATTTCACAGTTTTACAGTTTTGTATTTAAAAGGGTCCTATTTAAAGCAATTTTTCAGGGACTGCGAAACCTCGACCCGGTTGGATACTTTGTTGACACAAGTTGAACAATATGCAAATAATCTGGAGGCTCTAGTTGAAGAAAGAACATCAGATTATCTGGAAGAAAAGAGGAAATGTGAGGAGCTACTTTACCAGTTACTGCCTAAGTATGTACAACAATTGAGATTTAGGGGTTGTGTGAGTCTAATTTATACAGCCGAGAGTAAAAATAAAATAATGAAATATTTTATTTTGGACCATTTTTCCAATTTCCGTTTCCCTAATCCTCGAGATTTGTGAAGTGCGTACGTCAGTTTAGATGATATCTGATTTTGTTGACATAGATGGAGGTGCTAATCCGATACAGCCTTCCAATTTCGTGGCTAGAATGTAAGCAATTTCCTATTAATGAAACTAATATTTGGAATTTTATTACAATATTGCTCTTGTCATCATAATGCGTATGTTTTATGAAAATTTTCTTGGTTGACGTGGATCAAATATTTAAATGCATGCTATAAAGAGAATTACGGAACGACATATTTTCAATGCATTAACAATATTATGCAATGTTTACACTGTACGGTGCTGTTTTAAATGCTCTTTGCATTCTTATAAAAGTGAATCATATCTACAAGATTTAATCCATAATTAAGATGATGAAAATAAATGTCTCTTCTACTATCTAGCTATATCTTAGACATAACGCTTACACTTCTGTTCGATTCTTTGTTTACGTTTAAACTTATTAGCTTTTTTCAATCAGTCTTCCAATCCGAAGTGTTTCTACAGTTCGTGCCGAAAAGTGTAAGAACGACCCGACTTGTATATGTCATGGCACAAGTATACGATAAGAGATAAGAAAAGAGAGAGTGGACGTAGTATGTCTCAAAAACTTATTTCAAACAAAAAAATAAGATACGAGTTCCTTAAATACTTCAGAATATTGAAATTAGTAATGAATAATAATGTAACGCGATGGTTGTATATATAAAGAAAATATGTTAATTAATATATTGCTGACCCTAGTTCTTAGGCTGTTAGGAATCTAAAAAATTTTGTGATTAAACCGCAAATATATATACTACGGTTTGCTTGCTTCAGGTGAAACTTGGTTTAATATGGCGGTAAGAAATACCTAAATTATATTGAAATAATTTAAAGTATAAAAGTTTTGATTTCATTTTAATATTTATAACAATAACTTATGACTATCTGCTAAGTAGTTAAAATTATATAAGTACCTACATACGAAGTATCTAGGCTTCCTTTCCTTAAAGCAATGGCTCCGCAAGTAGTTCGCTCGTGAAAAATGGTTTGCTAACTCAAGATAATTCCGTGCGGGCGCATAAACTACATACGATCTTTATTTGTTAGTAAAAAGACTCCCGTGAGACCTTTACCAAGAGAAAATATCCTTTAAATAAGGAAACGATAAACCACTTTTTTGCAAAACGTTAAAATCGTATATATGTTTTAAAATAAATAAATACATACAATAATAGATACATTAATTTATAGTCAGACACTAGGAGTATCTATTAAACATAATGGGGTAACAAAGTATCGGTGATTATAAAAACCCATTTTTAAATAGTTATTCCTAAGTACCCGTCCCGTATGCTTTCATTGATACTTCAAAATCGTTAATTGAAAAGATAAAATATTTGAAATGATACATTTGTTTTAGTATATAGTTTCAGAGTTGTTAGAACATTACTTTTATCAGTGCAAATATTGTTCAGGTCAGTTGCATCACAGCTAATAATGGGTCAACCAGTAATGGCGGAGACGTATGATCAAGTAACAATATACTTCAGCGACATCATTGGCTTCACACAATTATCGGCGGAGTCGACGCCACTTGAAGTTGTGGACTTACTTAACGATCTATACACGAGCTTCGATTCAATTATCGAGAACTTTGATGTCTATAAAGTAAGTCACATCAGTAGAGAATACAACCTTATTGTTTTATTGAAATACTAGCTATACCAGCTAGTATTTCAAGATTATTATTTCAGATTAGGTATAACAACTTAAAAATACTAATTTTAGAATGTACATCTACTATCTACGTCACTAACTAAATAAACACAAATGTACTTTATTTATAATTACTAATTAAAGACAAAAAATAAAGCAGCAAAAATGAATCACAATATTTTGAATAAATAAATAAGAATAATTAGGGGAATTAAAAAGATATAAAAAGATATAGGAAAGAGAGTGTGGTGGCATGTCTTGCGCGTAAGCTGCGCGCGGCTTAGATCATCTTGAAGCGCGTTACTGGACATCTCATACCTTTTTTTATTACGTAATTTTATTTTAGCTTTTTATCGGCGTAGAAATACACATTATTCGTGCAAAGTTCCATCTTCCTAACACTAACCGTTTCGACGCTAGAGTGAGAACGGGCGAATGAATGGGCATGACGAAGGGTTCCTTTACGTAGACTGCAGAACCCTTATAAAAGAAGGGGGGGCCTTTTTTTAAAAAAACTAACAAAAAAAAAAAAGTCCCGTCAAAATTGGTCCAGCTATTCCAGAGATTAGCCGGAACAAACAGACAGACAGATAAAAATTTTTAAAAAATGTAATTTTGGTGTATGTATAGTATATATATTCATATGCATGTAGTAAAAACCGTTATTTCAATATTAAAAAAGATACTCAATTTTATATTGATAAAAAAATATAATGATTTCATGATAGTCAATATATTATTATTTCATTTATAATGTTTGGTAAGCTTAATTGCTTACCAAAACAAGAGTTCTATGGTGTACATTTTATGTAGGCATTTTCGATAAATATCTCACTGTACCCTCGTGGAAAACCTTTACCTTATAGTAGCTATTTTCGGAAGACTATTTTTCTAGCTAATTAAAAAATCTTAAACAGATATGTTGTAGAATAATTATATTACAAAATAGTTTTGTTTGATGATTATTGTGATATTTTTTCCATGACAGTTAATATCAAAACTACTTACTTCTAGGTAGAAACAATAGGCGATGCCTATATGGTAGTATCTGGTCTGCCAATGCGCAATGGTAACAGGCATGCAGCAGAAATAGCAAGAATGTCCCTAGCACTTCTGAACGCAGTCCGAGTAAAAACCGTTCCACACCGACCTGGCGAAAGACTGCTCTTGAGGATTGGAATGCATACAGGTGATATGTACAGATAATTAAAAATGATGAAATAAACAACAAACAAGGGATTTAGGTTCATCCCAAAAATTTTATTTCTAGTATTCAATCATATAATAATAATTAATATAATAATAATTAATAAAAAATATTATTTTAAACCAAAACCCCAAAGCACAAAAAAAACTGAAATAAATATGTTGCCTTGCCAGGTCCTTGTGTAGCTGGCGTAGTGGGTTTAAAAATGCCAAGATACTGCCTTTTTGGAGACACAGTTAATACTGCCTCAAGAATGGAATCTCATGGCGAAGCACTTAAGATTCACGTCAGCCCAAAAACTAAAGAAATTTTAGATATATATGACTGCTTTGATTTGGAATGCCGCGGGGAAATTACAATGAAGGTAATTCAGCGTTATTCTAATTGTATCAAGTACTTATTGCTTTTATAGGAAGTTCTCATTATTAACGGCATATCAAAATAAATTTATTTTCAATCAGGGTAAAGGGAAAATGACAACGTATTGGTTACGAGGCGAGAAGAATCAAAATGAAACACAATACACCCAGACGAACAATGTAGACAATCCTAATATAAATCCGAGTATAACATTTCAAGGGCCTGATAGTCCCGCATCCCATTCCCAACACAGCGACAGCCCTAAACGGAATGGTACAAGACAAACAAAAGATAACGCAAAAACAGTTGAAATGTTGAATGAAAGAGATCGTATAAAGCATGAAATAGCTTCATTTGTTGCTAAAGATCTTATCAACAACATTGATATCGCTGTACGTGAAATAAAGCTCTCTCAAAGCGCATCTTTTAACACGGCTACAAATAAAATATGTAACGGCAAAGAATTGATAACGCCGACGTATGATAAGGAACTTGTAATTAATAAAGGTAAGGTGAGAGATGTTGTTAACAGATTTAATAGCACTTCAAGTGGAAACAGTTCGAAACCAATAGTAAAAAAGTAAATAAACGGTCTAAAAGATATGTAAGGGATTGAAGTATTATTAGATGTTACAAAAAATTTAGATGAACAATTTGTTATTTTCAAATGTATGACGCAATTTCCTGTACAATAATGAATTCCCAAAATTCTTCAACTTTTGAGCGTCTGATACTTTGAAATCATCATAAATCTATGTTTAACATTTTGACCAATTACAAAGAGCTCCCACGTATAACCAAAATTTAATAATAATATATTTAAATCGTAGTGCAAAGCACCAAACCTAGTCACTATAACTTTAGATATTTCCTACGTAGGCACTAATCTTTGTAAAGACGACAAAATGGGGTTGGGTTCCATATAGTTTACGATGTATCAGAAAGATGTAGTGAGATGTGTATTAAACTATTAGATTATATAGAAGTGGAACCGTAGAATTTCTACGAACCTTTGATATTACTTTACCTTTGTAAATAAGATTTCTAATGCCCTAAATGTAAATACGAATGGATGAATTTCACAATGTTGGCAAAATCAATTTAATTTGGCAACGGGCGAAATATTTTATTCAAAATTGTATCTTCGCCAGATCTTGGATTACGTTTCATATAGAAACGTTCAAATTATTGTTTATTTTCAGTACTTAAAACCATATACAAATTTTGTTTTCATTAATGAACCATAAACAATTATTTCCGGAAATTTAGTACGCACTTACGTAATTGCTCCAAACACTATTTTCTTATTATTTTATATGATTAACCTACCTTAAAGCTTATTTTAAATAGGAAATATACGCGTCTAAATGTTCCCTGTTGTTAATTAGCCGGTTTCCTATTTCATATATTAGCCCGTTCGGATTAATAGACGGTTATTTAACGGGCTAAACTTTTCATTAATTCTAGGAAGCAATTTTATTGCTATATAGAATCTAGTCAACGTAATACCATATCTAGCTCAAAAAAAAAATGGGATATGGGTCGCAAGGTTAGGTAAAGAATTTACTCTTATATTGTATTTTACTTATTTCAGCAAAATATAATATAATAGTAATGTTTTAAATTTAGCTAAATTATAAAGTTGTGTTCCGTCTTATGTCATCATTCTTTTGCCATAATTCGTTCTAATTTTTAGTAAGACCAAGAAACTAGTGCGACCGGAATAACGTTGGGAACTATGTTTTATTTTTGTGAGTCTCAAGCCAGTTTTAATCCTACCGTTTAAATTTTTTTCGTATAAATGTGCTGGTACTATAAATTATTATAATAGTTATAAGTTCATTATCAGTTAAAGAATAATTTGTATTACTTAATTATTTTCAATCATTGTTTCGATAACGTCTAGAATAACGTTTAAAAACCTTATACCTTCAAAGACTCTTCAATTAAAAGTATGTTTCTCTCTATGTGCCTCTAGCTCCATTTTAAACGAGCAAATTATTAAAAAATATGAAATTTAAGATTTAAATTGTTTACAATTTAAGGTGTTATTACTTTTCTAAGTTAACTTATATCTACGGATTATATTATTATGAATATTTCTATGCTATATTAAATCCGTTACCACATTATCGGCTTAATTGCACTGCTTTGAAGTCCTCGTGTGTTTTGATTCCGCACAGCATAAACAAAATTTGACAGGAGGGACGAAAGAAAACATTGTACGAGTGCAATTAGACCGATTTGTATGTTTATGTGAGTCTCACAATGTTATTTACTAAGCGATTTCTATTTATTTATTGTGTATAAGACATATTTATGAGATTTATAACTTAGATTTAGAGGTGTGATACTTAAATATTATATGTTGAAATGTGAAAAATGTTATTATATAAAATATTATTTGGAGTTCCTTTATGTAGAGCACAAATCGTCATATATAGATATTACAATAAATATTATGCATATTATAAATTTTATTTATTATGAGTGCTAAGTATGGCACGAGTCAGGATTTTCATGATGGCTAAATCACCATCATGAACATCCTGATATAAAATCCCTTTGCAAAATAGAAAAACGTTCAAATTCATTTCTTATTAACATGATTGTTTCATAAAGTTCCTTTCCGTATAAAATATTCTGTGAGTACGTCAGTGTAAACACCCAAACGCTATCCAGTTTTATTTACAGGTATTAAAAGATTTATAAATCCATGACTACTATAATTACTTATATTTTAGTCTACATTCTATAAAAATATTGTAGAAAGAAGAACTTTGGTATTGCAACGAAATACTTTGTCTAAAACTAATAGGAACGTCACCCGAGGGATAAACGTGCAAAGTCGAACCACAGCTTAGGGAATTCAGTGGTCACTAGTATTATTTTCTCAAGAAAATAATAAAGTTTTTGTAAAAAAAATCGAGAGGGTTTGAAATAAAATAAAATAAATTTAAACCATATATATAAAATTCTCGTGTCACAGTTTTCGTTCCCATACTCCTCCCAAACTCTTGTCAGATCTCATGAAACTTTGTGGCGTATTGAGTAGGTGTGAGAATCGGCTCATATCTATTTTTCATCCCCCTAAAAGTTAAGGATAGTCCACCCCTAAATTTGTTTTTTTATTTCTTAGACAAAATTTTTAGTTTCTATTTTTTTATGATACAACATACAAAAATACATACAATCCTAAATGTTCACCCTTCTATGATCAACCCTTATTTTTTATAAATTTATATTATTATATTAATTGAAAATTGAAATCACATGTATGGCAAAACAACGTTTGCCGGATCAGCTAGTTGTCTTACAAAATGATTATTTACAAGCTGACAACCGCGACTACGACTTGAGAAAAACTACGAGTATTATTATTTTTGTTATGTCCTTTTTACTGATAAGTATGCTCTTCTATGAGAGTCGGTTATGTTTTGACAACGGAAATTATTAAATAAATGATTAGGCAAGATGGTGAACTTGTCATAATTTTTTTTTAATTTATGGCCATGGCGAAAGCTATAGTCAGATTGCCTAGTCTTTCGTTAAGTCTTAAGTTTTCCTATTAAACGATTTTTTTTAATTAACCTTGGAAAGTCCCAAAAAGGTGAAGAAATAATTAAAATGTGCACAGGTCACACGAACAGTTAATTGTTAATCAATCAAAAACACGTTCCGTCTTGAGTCTAGCTCGTAAACTAAACTAAATACCAACACATCGTAAAGTTTATGATAACAATGATTCACGTTAAAAATAATTTGGAGGAGAAACAACTTCCGTTGAATGACTCGAGGAGGCTTAAAACGAGACTAGATAGACTTCAGCGTGCTTTTAGCTGTGCGAAGCTTAAATAGGAATTTGATTGCGTAGTTATAAGAAAAATGCCGATGAAAGTTATATGTATCGTGAGTTTGTATTACAGAGTGATAAACTGGAAATGACGTTATAAACTTAAAGCCGTAAATGAGTAACAAAGTTAAGCTATCTAGGTTACACGGTGACGTCATCGATCAACGCCTGTGTGACGTCACAGCCATTATAAGCTGAGTTCTATTATTATTGGGCTAATTATTGTATAATTTTGCTAGTACATATTTCATAGTATAAAATTAAATTACGTATCGGGATTCAAACACAAATTTCCATATTTTAATAACAGTTAAATAGTATTCATGTTACCTTTGTTGTAAAAGACATCTTTGTAAGAATATATTTTAATATTGGTTTCATTTTACCTTCATTATATCAAAACAAGACAGCCTGGGGTTGGAATAAAATAATGTTCAGCCTACGCAGTTGCGTGTATTTTGGTTTATTTATTCTTATTTCGAGTCCTTAGGTAACAATGGATTATGAAATTGGTTGTCTTTTTGTGTCTTATACCATATTCATTTAGGAATAAAAACGATATAGTTTCACGTTTTTTTTTAATATAAAAGGGGATATATAAACGGGTAGGACTCATCTGATATTAAGGAATACTCACAAGGCGAAAGGACTAGGAAGTTTGTTGCCGGCCGTTGAGGTTCCTCTCTCTTCTTCTCTTCTATCTTTTAAGTACCGAGTGTGTGCAAAAACATTCATACCTCGGTTTTTATTATGTTTAAAAATGCTGTGAATATGTTTCGATGAGGTTGAAAGTAATCAGTCATTGTCGGATCTCGGGTGTTGATTGATTACTTCTGTACGATCCAGTCGATTTTCCGTCGGGGCAGTATGAAACCCGCATTCTGGTGTATTTCACTTGCCCAAATAGTGTTTGAATTCGCTTAATGGAATAAAAGCGTACATTTCATATCTATATGGACACTTTCATAAATGTTGTACCGTCGTCTATTTATGTCGTGATATAAACTAGACAAACATATTAATACAGTTACTATTTTTTGTAATATCTACTAATAAATAATACGATTAAATATTTATTAGTATAAGCTTGAAAGCAAACTAAAGAAAAATATCCAAATGATACCTTAACATATAAATTATCAGTCATCGAATTCCAGATCGATCGTTAGAAGTATCCTATAAATATAATTGACTTAGAAGGGAGTTTGAAGTTTGAAATAAACTAGAACTAGTTCTGAACTTCTTCATTGGTAAAGGAATATTTAGAACCTTAAATGTTAAATGCTTTGAGATAACCATTGGTAATTCCGGAAGTTTTAAGACAGTTTCAAGTCTGGGTGAAATTCGTATATTGTTTAAAGCGTCTACAGATAAGGCGACAGCTTCATCTCGTAATAAACAACTTTTTCGTCATATAAATCTGAAAATGGGGCTTTATGTATGTATATAATCATCGTCGATAACAAGTTTTTGTATTGTTAAATGGAACTTTCATTTACTTTTTCTTATGATACACTGTAGGTCTAGTATAAAATTGGTCGTGCCATTTATATCGCATGTAATGGTGGACAGAAAACTAATTAGTTTATGATTCCACGATATTAAATATTTGTAATTTTAATAAACTAATAAAATAAATAACAATAGTACATACAATATATATAATTTCTATTCTTATAAAATTATAGCTTTTTAAACTTTTTCTTTACATTATGAATATATATCTATACGAGTATTTAATGTATGATGAGTAAAAATTTAGGTTAAAAGAATAAATATCACTTTTCCTTTTTATATCTGTTTCGAGTGAAGTCACTATTGAAAGGAAGTGTGAAGTCAAAACTTTAATTTATCATCTGAATGTTATTTTTGCCATACTCGTATAAGATTCAAGATGATGTATCCAGGATTTCTTTAAGAGTAATTTTCCCGATATCATGTGTATCCACCGCATTGGATTTACGAGTAGAAAGACGTTCCACGACATCCAATCAAAACGTGTACTATGTTCAAGCTCAATAGGCAAATATATACTGCAAAATAGTTGGAAAATTCCAACCATATGTATAACATTGTAAGTTAAATAAAAGCTTGTAAAAACGTCGATTTAACATCTCAATAATCAAACACGACCAGAAAAAATATATCCGTGCGGTTTTTGGGAACAAATACAATTACTAATGTCGTTGACATCGGTAGACGTCGTCATGCTCGTAAATAATAAAAATAATTTTGTGATACACACATTTATATAATAACTGTTTCTGTAATACTGACAGCGAAAGTCTGGGAGTATTACCTTTTAAATATTTGTTTGATTGTTTATATTGAAAACACAATTGGTTTACGATACAAAAATAGACAAAGGCGCTTCCGTTCATTTATAAACAATGCAGTATATATATAAAATGGAAAACCTTTTACAACTCACCAGGGAATAACGTTTGTTTAAAAAAATGTTTTTTTTCAGTTTTTATTTTACATAGAAAGACATAAAAACCGTATTAAAAATTATAGTCATATACAAGCTTAAATAAAACCAGAATATGTGAAACATTTTATATTTAATTTCAAATTAATAGAGATTTCATTCAATTAAATAAACATGTGCATATTGGGAACACGAATGACTGTGTTATACGAGTATTAAACGTATATCCTATTACGTTCCTAATTAACCAAATAAACAAAATAAGATTTGTTTCTTTGGGAGCGGCTAGGGACGGGTCTGGCTACACCCTGGACTCTCGTAGCTTGTGGATGTGATAGTGGAAGGTTGAATAAGCGTCGATCGGAGGCGCTGAAAATGGCTCGCTGTTACCTCCGCCTAATAGCCATTGTGGGTATAGTGGGTATGGGGCCTTTGGCCTTGACATTTTCCGCATCATTGTAACAGTAGCCCTGCGTGAGCCCGTAATTGAGTTTCCCCAAGTAGAAACAAAATATCTTACATTAGCGTTAGTGAACAAAATCTTTTTCTTAAAAAATTTCTTTACTGAAATCAATCATAATAATAGAATGATAACTCAATCCACTCGGGTCGGTCTGTCAATTTAACGAGAAAACTTGAAACTTTGAGACGGAGAAGTCTTAACAAGAATTTTGGAACTAGCACAATATACCTGAATTATACTTGACTTACTTATTTGAATAGGTTGTAGGAAAAGTCTGCTGTATATCTAATAAACAATACTCGTGCTTGTGAATTTTCTAAAAATATTTAGATATTATTTTAGCTGTATATCGATAATTCGTTCGTAAAATTTGATTGACACTACATATAAATAAACACTATATTGATATCTATATCTTTATCCTATTATAATATATTGCCAGATATACCAGGATTATAAGGATTGTAGGCGACATTAAAAAGACGCATGACTGAAGAAAACCATATATTCCTTAATTCCTTTGAACGTTGTACACAACATTCCGAGACATTCAAACATATCTGAATATCTCTTAAGTATTGCCTCCAGTAAGCTATTTCAATTATGGATATGTTACATTCAGCTTGTTAGATTTTTGTAGTTTTAGTTTAATACGATAATATTCAGATACAATATTCAGTAGTGTTGACGAATGATGGAGTTTCATAAATTAGTCTAAGGTTTAATAAATCTGTTGTATACTGCCATTTTCCTAAAAACTACCTAAAATTTGTTTTTTATAAGGCATTTAGTAGGCAAACGTTCAGGATCCTACTGTCGTCAGATCGTCGCTCTTTTCTTGAAGGTCCCTAACAAATACTTCTACTGGCAACTGATTGGTCAACTGTGGTACGCAGCAAAAAGTGCCTTCTAAAGCTCTCCGTTGAACAGCGGACATCGATGTGATAAAGGTGGAATTTTGTATCGGGTATTGAAATTGTTGTCTCCCCCGTTCCTTGAAATAAAATGAAATGAAAGTCACATATCCAAAATGTCTCAAAATTACGACCGATAGTATTTGTTACAAGTATTAACAAAAGTCCAAGGTATAAGACGCACTTGTAGTAGAATGAAATGTGGATTTGAAATATAAGGAAGTGGTCCCAAATCCGTCCAAAATCGCTTTGTTTAGAGTAGACAATTCTATTAGACAAATTTATTAGCAATATTCCGCGAAAAAACTTTCAAACACTCGACGCACGTTTCGTCCCGATACCGGAGCATCCTCAGGATGTTGCCTCTACGAACTGCGTACATTGAGGTCTCACTCAATGAACGCTATTCGGTTGAATTTTTTGTTATGACTTTGGCTTCCGCATAGTAAGGACTGATTTAATTAACTATCTCCCGTTTTGCACGAGACGAATGGTATCACAATTTTATAATTAACCAATTGCCCGGATGATTTTGTAAATGAAGAAGCCACTCTCACTAAATTTAATTTGAGAAATTAAAATGTCAGTCCTGAAATCGTGCGATACATATACATTTGTTTTACAATGGACTTTCTTTCTATGTGCGTAATTTACAATTGCTACTAAGAATATTTAGTATAATTAATTATGTATAAAATATATTAATTACTTTATGTAAATTAAAAAATACGATAAAATTTAAAAATAAATTTTTAAGCCTTTCGTCAGCTTACGTATTATCTGTAGGCAATACGTTCTCAAAAGTGATTTTTTAATTTGCCTACTGGAATCTGAAAGAACTATGTGAACTACTAAAGTGTTTGATTTAATTAAAAAAATAATAATTTGAAATTTACGTAATATCTAAAGATTGGCTTTCTTATCCAATATTTCATTTTATTATTACAAACCTATCAAAGATTTTAATAAGATAGATACCATGTTTCCACTCCTCCAGTAATTGAATTTGCGACGTTCTCAAAGACACTGATGCAATTACTTTTATTACCTACGAAGTCTCAAGAAAGCAGTGTGGAGCGGAAAATTAGCTCGCTCGCTTTTTAATTTCTTAGTTTTTAGACTTTTAATTTGTGTTCTTTAGGATTATTCTAGACTTTGAAATGAAAATAATTTTATTGTTTTTGTGGTATTATGAATCGACTAGATTTATGATTATTAATAGTTATTATGATTACATAAATCTCTTAGTTTAATCCCGACATTAAACATTTTTAGGTCACATAAATAAAAAACGAATTACTATTATTATTTAATGCTAATTAATATACCTAAACTATATATATCACGGTTCATTTGTTCAGGGTGCGTCATCTCCTCGCAAAGGTAGATATTGGTTGCGTCTATTGTAATACGCCCTACGGTGATAAATAGGTTCACCCAAAGACCTTGACTGCGCCTGCTGTTGTGGTTGATTCTGTGTATCATGTCCTACTGGTATTGGTGTTACAGCATACCCTGCAGCTATCAAACCAGCAAATTCCTCAGGCGTATACGCTTTGTTGTTCTTTGGAGGCGGTAGTTGTGATCTTTGCTGATCAAGATGCCCCTGTTCAATATGAACCTGCTCTGAACTCGAAGCTTGCTCTATTCTGTACGGTTGTTCTCGTAACTGCTCCGTCTTAGGTTGTTCAAATCTTACTACTGGACGGATTGCCTTCTTTGGAGCAATATTCTTGCTTACGTAAATTGCGGAGAGAGGAGCTTTCGTTGCTTCAATGACTCGGGATTGGTCCCTTGCAGGAACCTCATACTTTCGTCCTTCGTTCGGTCTATAAACGGATCTATAGTAATATTGCTCAGGTTGTGGACAGGGCGTTGGACAGATAATGTTTCTTGCTGGGTTTGTTCTTGAATGGGATTAACTTTTTCTGGTTCTGGGAATCGTTTCAGATATGCGACGGGTCTTTCGTTTAACACACGAGATTGTTCTTGTCGAAATCTTGGAGTATCAAGGATTCTAAATTGTTTTGGTGTGATATCTTGTTGATACTGTGGAGAGCGGTATGGGTTTAGATTTTGGAGTTTGGGAGCTGGAACTACTTTAAGGCCTTGGGCTTCTGGTCGTTCATATAATTGTTGCTGAATGGCTTGTTGAGCTTGTGGAGCTTGAGGTTGTAAAGTAACGTAACGCAGAGTCTGTGGGACACGTTGTTGGGGATGGTATTGCTGTTGAAGGGGTTGTTGTTGCTGCACGTTTGTCGTTTCTATCAGATACTGTTGAGGTGCTACTGTTGGTTGAGGAACCACGTGGATTTTAGGGCGAAGTTTTGTAGGCTTTTTGCTAGGTTTTGTAACGTATTCGACCTAAAAACAAAAGTAACCGTGTAAATTTCAGTGCGGCAAATTTTTCTTTTTGATATACTTAATAATGATAATTTATTTAATAATAATTTGCAGATAATCTATTTCTACAAAATGTATTATATTGTTTAAAATAATTTCTCTTTTATTTTACCTGTTGATATTGAGGAGCTGGAGTCTGGGCCTGTGGTGCTTGTGTTTGATAAGCCTGGGCTCGAATGGGGTGACCCAGAAGAGCCAACAGATCCTGCCCATATGCTTCAGCTGAGTTAGAACCGGTGTCACTGACAGACAAAGCAACACCTACGGACGCTTCCCCACCATTGGATGAATAGTTTGGTCTGGCTATCACTGCATGTGATGGTGGCACCACTTGTTGCAGCTGTTAGAATTTTTTTTTAAAATGTAATGTAATTTATATAGCTCTTGCCAAAGACCTATGGTTAAAGCAACGTTAGAATTACAAGTTATAAAGAAAAATAGATATTTATATGTGTACATATTATAGCGAATAATTATTAATAAGAATGGCAACGGTATGAAATTACCTGTCGCTGTGCTTGAGGATCCACATAGTAAAACTGCTGCAGACTCTGCTTCTGCTCTTGTTGTGGAACGTACAATTGCTGAAGGTGCTGGCTTGTTATAGGAGCTTTTCTCTCTCTTTGGAGGTCAAGGAGTTCCTGGGCATTGAGGGAGAATACTTGTCCTGGGCGATACTGTTCATCCCTGTTATATTGAGGAGTTAATAAAACGTAGTTGTATGATCTACTTAGTTAACAACATATTTAAGGTTAACCTATATTTTATAGAATAACAATATTTTAATGATGAATTTGTATGTAATAATAGAATATACATATATGGGTTTAAATATTTATTATAGTTAGTGATACAATATGTTTCGTCGTACCTATTGTTTCAACGATTTAAGTCAATAATTGATATTGTGCATAATGTAACAAAACTATATATCACAATGAAAGTAAACTAGGCAGTTTACTTTCATTGTGATATATAGTTTTGTTGTTGGACCAAATTATTTGAACGCAAAAAAAATGACATTTAATAGGACATAACATAAAATGTATTTAACTGACTTTGAAATTATTTTCTTTCTCTGTTTAAATTGCCTATAAACAGTTGAATCAACGAAGAAGGCACCCGACCGAGCCAATTACCCTTTCAGCAGCTGTTTGTGATATGAAAAGCTCTACGATTTGAATCTTATATGAAAGGTAAGGTTTACAAATAAAAATTTGTGTTAGGATAATTAATAATATCAACCATCTTGTTTTATAAATGTTCTTCAAACATCACTCAAACATACAACTTATTGATCGCATTTGAGTTTTCCTTCACGAAATTTAAGTATAACTATTATTTAGATGTATACAGCCATTGTGGAGTTTTATGATTTTTTTACAATTGAATTATTAACATTGAAAAAGACTAAATCGGGTGCAATTACTAACTCATTTATATGAAAATTTTTCATATGCCTATATTTTTCCTAAACTTTATTTCACTTATTTGTACGTCACTTACGTTGCCGAACGTTACCTTACCTTAAAGTCTTATCTTCCTCCTGGGGTTCTTCTACTGGTGCGACCGGTTCCTGAAATTATTTTACCATTACTTAATTAACTCATGACTCTTAGTTGATATATTCTAAGTATTTTTTATAACTCTTATTGACTAGTATATTATCTTAAGAGTTACTTAAAGCGGCTTATAAAACGTACTGATGATATTTAATACCAATAGAAAAATATAATCTATATAGAGAACATTTATATTTATTTTAAATAAATTAAGTGGCGTTTTATGAATCCGCAAAATTTTATTAGATTTCAATTAGCGCGGGTAATATTTTCATAATGATGTTTTTTTCAATCGTGGCTAATTTCCAAATTGTCCATGTGACAAGAAGCATTGTGTAATGACATTAGCAACAGTGAAAGTGTAGGAAATGGAACCGCTATGTTCAACACGTCATACACAATTGTGAACTGTGCAGTGGAAAATTAAAATTTCACGAAGAAATTCCTCATAAAATATACAGCAAAGATATAAGAATGAAATAAATATGAATTGCTGTTTTTAATGTGTATTTTGTAGGTGCAGTTATAAACCTAAACACGTAACGTTTTGCGCGTGTACCCACCGCTTGTCGCACCGATAGCGGTTTAAAATATATTAGGCATTATCATCACTGAATGTGATCTAGGTCTTCGGAGCGTTTCAACATTCAAAACCAACTAACCTTGGAACTCAAACATGAAGGCCCTTTAAATGTTTAGCTAAATCGCAAACAACCACGTCTATTAAAATGTGTAACTAATTCTCAATTTTGCATAGTCTCAATAAATGCTAATGTACATAGCCTTAATGACTATAATTTAAAATTTGCCGTTTTAGTACCGATTTGCTTTCTAATAATGTTTTATGAACATAGATAATGATATATGTTTGATTTATATCTTTTACTGTTAGAATAGATTCGACAAAGCTCTTACAAGTACATAGTAGATTATTAGTTAACCGTCTCTTATGTAATCTTTTGAACAATTTTTTATTTTATTACTCGCTGTTCCCCGTGGTTTTTCCTACTTATATTAAATCCGTGAAGTATGTAGCATAAAGCTTGATTTTACTATGTTTTTTGTGCACTCAATAAAACCGAAAGCTCGGCTTAATATTAAGATTAGTCCTTAAATCAACCGTTAACTGATCAATTTTACGAAAAATTATTCTTGACATATACCGTATATTTATTTAATTTTAAATATTTCGGTTTTAAATACGTTTAATAATCAGAAAATACTTGTATACTTTATCTCTTTCCAATACTAAGTATTAAATATTTGACAAACTTTTCTCTCAAATATTTATTATAGTAGTAAACTTCTAATACAAATGTACAAAGTTGTAAACTATTTGAAACATTTTGCTTGTTAAGCCATAAGAGAAGTATAAATTCAGATTTTAACGACCCGTAAAATAGTCTTTGAAATACAGAGGTCAAAGTAGTACAGTTATACATCTGTCATCTTATGCTTACTGTATTTTGTACGTAATATGGCGTTTCATTTAAAAAAGCTCAGACTATAGTTGTAGGTTTTTTAAACAAATAATTCTAATTAATATTATAATTGATCAAAAAAAAATTTATGTATCCAAGCGCTAATTTATTCCAAAATAATTCGGAAGTCTTTAAGCAAAATGTTTGCGCTCAAAAATCCAAGTTTCATGTTCATTTATTCCACTTACTTAATTACACAGAAGCAATCAATAAAATCCAAGGCAACATGTGAAAAAGAGAAAATTATCAGTTAATACCAAATACGAAAGATGTATAATTGCTATATATAGCTGACCGTTTTTAGGATAAAAGGAGGATTATAATAATAATATAAATTACACAGTGATTGAGTGAGCATCCATTTCATACATTCAGCCTGTAAACCGTATAATGTCATAATAATTATTCTAACATTTAAATTAATAATATATAATATTATAAAAGTAGTGAATGTAAATTTCTATAAGGCACAACTAAAGAGATATTCAATAATACAATATTTATGAAATTTATGTTAACTTGCTAATACTGAAGTTCAAAAAATAAATTATGCAAGTGGTCATAATATTACAAAAGAATTATTAAAAATACGCTACATATTCTATATATGTATATGATATGTCTGGCGGCGATTTAGATTGTAGAGTAGATAAAACTTGCTAACGACATTGTTCTGTTATACTTTTAAAGTAATTACACGTAATTATTACACAATTACAGGACAATTTCGTGATGTCTCAAACAACGTGGCATTACATTGGCAAATAAACAGTTACTCCGTGCCATTCTAAAGTCGATGTTGAAATGATTCTGTATCAGATTGGTTGAGAAATTCTTGGTGTCCGTCGCTAATGAATATCATTTAATCATCGAATTCAAATATGGAGCGTTGTGTCCATCTGCCAATCAACTATAAATTACTCTCTTTAGGTGTTTTTTTTTCGAATGTATTAAAGAAATGTAAATGTTTTAAATTACTAATCTTTAAGAGTTGTAAAACAATGTTCTGTATAAAGAACGACCATTTTACCTCACATATTCCCAAACTAACTGAAATTATCTCGTTTAAATGGGTTGCTGATATCTTTTTAGCTGTTACTCTTTCCTCTTTACTATAAATCGAAAGTTATGGTATAAGTGTTTATTTTCAGTACATGGATATACATAATTGTTTTAATACTAATGTAAATTAATTTATAATATACAAAGATATCATTCAAAACATAATTAACATTACCAAGTTAAATATGTTTTTTCATAATAAATTTTTTTGAGATGACATTGTTTATACTACTTTAACAAACAACTTCGGCATAAACCAATTAAAAGTTTTGTTTTCTGTAAGGACACGCCAAGATAATATGAATATTACAACTTTGTTTTATTAGGTCCTTAAAGTCAGACCTTCTAAATGCTGAGTCAATGCTGACCGAGTAAACTCCATCAATAAGTGAGTGAGGTCTTCAAGGACACTACGCTCTTCACCAGTTGGAACCATAAGACACCCAAACTTCCTGCATGCAACGTGAACCTCAATTGATACTACTTTATTTGATGATGCCTTAGTCTTTTTCTGGAGAGTTACAACAGTTGAAGCCAGTTCTATATACCCTTTCTATCGATCTTAAACTAAATTATTTACATGCATTATCGATGAATGTTAACCAACCTTTCATGTTGGGTAAAATGCAAGATAATTGAAAACGCTCGTTTCCTAATGATAATGAATCCGAGCATTGACTGTTCCGCTGTTCACGTTATATGTAACGAATACATAATATGAGGTAATTGCGCTATTTACGATAAATTCGTTCAGGTAACGTGTGAAGTAATTTTACTTCCTTGCTTTTACAGCAAAAAATACATAACAACCGTAACTATTGTCTGCTTTCCAGTGAAAATTGCGTTGTATGTAATGGCCAAATAGACAAGCCAGCGACACCTACAAGCTTACCACTTAACTAATAACGAGTTTGTGTAGAATTTCCGAATTCAATTAAATTCGAATCAAAATGATGTTGGTACCTCCCCTCGAAATTGGCCTCGCGATATTTTCTTTTGAAGAAAAACTGACAATCAAACCGCACACAAAAACGAGTAAGTAGGTATAAAAGGCTAAACCACATAAAGCTAAGGCGAAAAAAGCATTGAACGTAGGCTGTCATCTGGGTAGCGAACGCATTTTCTTAGTCTTCTTTCTTTGCACTTAGAACGATCTTTATTAACATACGTTTGTCCTAATTATTTATTATAACTATTAACGATGCCGAACCATATACTTGGTTTTTAGTATAGTAATGTCCTCTAAATCTAATCGAATGACTCGATCGGCCGAGTTTGGACGGCTGGACATTGTTCCAAATGATTAGACCTACGCGAGCCAGTCATTTTACAAATCTTATGCAGGCAAACTTAAACAAAAATTGCAGTATGAATGAAGGAAGGAGTTCAAGGAGTGTTGGTTGAAGTACTCATATATTTATTCATAATATGAATTCTATTGAATAAGGTTAACTACATATAAACAGCAAAATTATGTCATTTTACATTAACATCAACGATAAGATATCTGGATAGAAGGGATTTGTAATAGGAAGGGACTATGATGAAATCTGGGGCGAAGTGAAAGGAGTCGGGTAACTCTGTCACAGTTTAAATCTAAGCTAAGTGGATATAATAATATAACCAACCTGGCCAACTTCAACTATTAAAAATATTAACCCTCTACTAATTATAGACTCCTGAGGTGTGTATTTTTATTTAAACCCATAATATATAGTCGCCAAGAAAAATATGATCTAAATCGTTATAGACACCGCGATATACTTGAAACGCCAAAAGTACTTACGAGCACATTGCGTGGTTTCATTGCTGAAGACTGACTCAAGGAAATAAATAATTACATAATAACATACAATACCAACGTGTGATTTAAAAATTCTGTCATAATCAAAACTAAAGAATGCTGTTTAATTGTATATTTAAAAATTGTATTACCCGAATAAGGGATAATCTTATTTTATACTTCTTACACCTACTGTGGCTAGGTAAATCGCATAACATAACCAAGCAATTTTTTTGGTCCCGATGGAAACTAAAATAAATCATTTATAAAGACAGACTTTTCTGTCCCACACATACAGGCCTTCTATCAAAAATAGAGGTAAAAATAATATTTGAATAGATGTGACTTTTTCAGGTATGAAACTATTTAAGGAAATATCTAATGCTATAGTTTCTATAACTTTTTAATATAAATGTTTGTTTCGTAAAATATATAAGTATAGGTAAAAGGTATACGATTTATAACTTGACACCATTAAATATAAATTGAGATTAATGTGAGCTTAAAGCTTGGTCATGGAGTTTTGCATAATTATGGTTTGAAATAAATTTGTATCCACAATCAGAATGTAATTTATGGATGTCAAAAGTTATGGAATTTTAAAATGTGTTCGAAATTAATCTGAAAATATTACTAAATACAAATAATAAATACATAGCACTTATGAATATACTATATTATGGCTTTAAATTGACAGTTTTTTAATCGCTATTTTCCTCCTTATTTTTATATTATATTTATACAATTTTTTTGTTTTGAGCTGCAATCATTAAAATCGTCGCGACATATTGGATCCATAATAATTCTTAATGGTAGGTGACAATGTCGTCAGTTTGCAATTGTCAAAGTCATATATCATGTTAATAGTGTTATATCGATAATATATTAACATCAGTAATATAAATTATATAAATGCTTATAAATAGGGATATATATAATATAAAGAATATATAAGGATTTATATAATTTATATAACAACAATTATTTTACTGTAATAAAGCGTTATTTAATTTTCAATCATTTAAAAGGCATGTATAGAAAAACGAGTATCGTCTATAAAGTATGAATTACCTGTTTCCTTGCATTCCTGTAGTAATATTGAGGTGAGCCGACATCTTGAGTTTGTCTTTTGTCCTTAGATTGTTCTACATCTTTAGTTTTCTCCGTGCCTTCACAGGATGCGCTAACAGCAAGAGCTGTGGAAATAAAAAAAATGATATTATTGATTGCTTTGTCAAGCATTCGTTAACCTTAACCTCCAATTTATTATGTTGCCTTGTTTAGTTTATAAATGATATCTAAAAATAGTATATAGTGACTAAAATAGTAATAAATGGAAGGATGTTGCGCATGATCAAAGGCCAAGATCCACTTTGATCGCAAAGCCAGACGAGAGAGCGTAGGAGTAGCTCTAGTTATATTTGCTTAACATCACGATGATGGTTAATATGTCTGTGGGATAGTATTGGTTGCCTCTTAAATATTAACTAGGTACTACTCGGAAATGAGTTATTAAATAATCTCGAAATAAAAACCATTTGTGCACAGAAGGACTTTAGGATTTAGTAGTACACATTTATTGTGGACAAAATATAGTTGGACGAAATTTTGTATTTCAGTACGTTTATGATATAATGCAACGCAAGAAAACTAATAGATTTTGAATATATATATATATATTATTATATATTATTATGTAATATATTATTTTTCATATAGCTAAGTAAATTTCCAATTAACCAAACAAACCAAATAACCTCTTTAAGGCTGACCTTGCCATGAGCTTAAATAATTCGAAGGAAACTTTCTAAGTAGGGTAAACATGGAATCCGCTTTAAATGGTTATCCAATTTAGTAAGGATTAATCCAGCCAAAAAGTGATAACTGAACAAACTATGCTGAGAAAATGATAGTAGGCCTAATTATTTGGGCCGTATTCATAGTGAGCGCCCGTAGCTCTAGTAGCCTAATAATGTCCTGAGTTCAATCCTTGATGAAACAATAATTGCACGGTGATCAAATTTATACAGCTTTAAAAGTTTATCAATAAGATATGTCGGCCAATTTGAATGGTACAGGATTAAAATGCAATTGGTTTTAACTATAAATTAGAATGAAAATTAATAATATCAGCGTTCGTAATGTAAATAAACTGCAACCTCATTATAATTAATTTTCAACAGCTACAGCTCAATTTTCAGTTTAACGGATGCTTAACGCAATAATATCTCGTTCGAGGCTAAAACTAAAGTGCATTAAAACTGAAATTCCGCCATTTACATGAAAAAGTCGCGGAGACAACAAACACAATTTAGCTAAAATAATAGTTTTTCATTTTTCAGTAAAAACGTGGACGACAGAGGTGTCGTTTTTATGTGTGTTCTTTCTTGAGAGCTGTAATGGGGATAGTATGATGTGGTCGAAAATGTTTGTGTCAAATTGAAACAAATTCTTCTGTCTGAGAACGCAAATGTTTGTATGCATAAAGCGTTAATGTTTTCATTCGTTAAGGGAACGAGAACTTGTGCACATCACGAAGATTTGGAACTTTATACTTTCAATAATAACGGGCAAATTGATGAAGATCTATGAATAAAATAAAAGACCATAATTGTGCACAAAATTAATGTTAACTATTATATTTCTTTATACAGCACACTTTCCGATGTACACATTTTCCCACGACATCGATGCTTATGACCTGCTTAAAGTGTAACGTCTTAGTATTAGATAAATTTCACTGTGCTTTATAATATAACATATCCAATTAAAATGTGAACTCATCTCTTTTATGTTTGGTTATTCTGTACTAGGGTAATCATATAATAATGACCTAGTTATTAGTAGAAATCGCTACTCCTAAAAAAGTCCGATCAAAATTTTCAAAGTCAAATGGAGTGACCGTGGCAAGATTTTTTTTGATAACACTGTTTGTAAAACACCTTAAATAATCTCATTAATCAACGGAAGAATTCGGGAGTTAGGCTCTTAAGCTAAATGTAGTTATCCCGCCGCATATTTGATTACTTTCTCGATGCAATCAACAAACTCAATTTATGTTGCTTTACAATGACATCAAACTAATAAAAATTTAAAATTTCTTGTATTGAACAAATGGAACAATCGTTTTCTTCGAATCTAGGTCTTTTATTTGCACCTATAAGCACCTTTTTGATTGATTCTGATTGATTTGTAAGATATCATTTGTACTTTCAGTCTACATATAAGCTAATAATTGTCTCAATCTTCGGCGCCGTCGATCATAGTCTAATACAATGGCCTTAAAGATAATTGGATTAATCGGTTTATCTACAAGAGATTATATGTATCAAAATATAATGAGAAGGCAAAATTGTTTTTTTTTTTATATTTTGTTGGAAAATATGGATCTTAAAAAAGCACTAAGTTTTTATTAAATCTGTACATATTTTCCATCAAATACACCTAACTCTAATACAGTATTCCTAAGGGTCTGTCAGGTTAAGACCGTGAAATCGATATAGAATTAACGATAGTTGAAATTTCTTAAGTAATTTTGATAAATATTAGTTAATAGAGTTGTACAGAATCCACAATATACGTATTTTTATTTTCCTTTTTCACTGACATAAAATTTCAATGACCGCATGGATGCGGTCGACACCGAAAGTCGAAAGTGTTGCGTGCCGCAAAACTAACATTTCCTTATAATTTAGACACAATAATGCAGCTGTCCCAAACATTTGGCACGCACAATTTTTTTGCACCATAGATTGTAGTTTTGTGTGTGTGGTTATCCGGGAGGCACTCGATAATATTTGCGGCGAGAATGAAATAGAACATTTATCTTCACCTTTAAATTTGATGCTTAATCTAATAGAGACAGAAATGTATTTCCCCTTTACTTCTCTGTCTTTCCGAGCGTTAAGAAAGATTAAAATTTGTATATTATACTATATACTAGTATAGTACGAAAACCAGAGACATTAAAAACATAAGCGAAAATTTTTATATTTCTTCCTTCGGGTTTTTGAAATGACTGGGTGTGAGTTTTTTCTATATTAAATGACACCGACTTTATGATCCCCTAGCAAATAGCATTTATTTAAATACACTAATAATTCGTCATTCTCATAACAAAGAAATATCATCAAAAATGTTGGCTGCAACTGGTAAATAAATGGCCAATTATGAGGCTACATGAGATTCGGTACGCGATGTCAATGTGAAGGTCATGTAATTTCACTTCGCGTTTCTGTGTTACTGAGTCATAGTTTTTGTTATATTTGACGTAAATATATTTAAATTTAGAATTTCTCAGTGTGGAAATTGATTGTTCCCTTATGCGCGAACTGTGAAATATTTGTATACTGTCATGTCAAATACGTCTGAATTATTTTATTTTTCGTATTTTAATCGTTTTAATCTGTGACCGGAATTTTTTATATATTTATATAAAATTTATTATATTACTTGACGTTTTAAGTGGCAGCACTCAGCAAAATTATGTAAATAATCTGATGAGTTGCGTTTATTTATGTTCAAAAAGTTTTATTTACTCACGATAATGAAACACAATATTATATATACACACATTTTGTTACTAACATAATTTGTAGCAATAAAAACCAAATTAAAAGCAATCACCATTTGTAAACAAATCGAAATACTTATTATTCAAGGATAAGATAGCCTTCAGACAAAAATAATCATAATATCTTATAAAGTTTCTGGCAAACACTACGACAAATACAATGTCAAGACTTCAATATAATATTCTTATGTTGATGTCAAATTAGATTTGAGTCATCTCCTTTTAACGCATAATAACATGGTCCTTATAAAATCTTAAGCAAAAAAAAAATTTTCAAGTGGTTGGTTCATCATCATGATTCATCAGAGATTTTCCCTATGCAAACTATTTATTAAGAATACAAACCTTTTACTAGATTTGTTCATACGATTAACCTCTTAAGACTACCATACCAGACCAAAGATACCACTCACGTATGTATTTTGTATGTGCACATGAGTTTTACTACCAACTACATTTTTTTTCCCTATTTATTAGTTTATTTTTAGTATATTAGCCGTTATTTATGGTAGGCGTCAATTTACATCAGTTTCTTTTATCGTTTTTCTGATATAAGTGGGTCATTGTTTTGGATCCTGAGATTTTTTATTCGTACTAAGAAAAAAATATAATACGACATGTTAAATGATGCATAAAAATATTAAATGTGTAGTGTTATACGCAAGTCATTGGCCCAATTTGTAAGCTTCAATTGATTTTCGAATGTCAATGACCGATTTGAGACTTGCAAATCACAACTTCCGTACAACTTTGAACTTTCCTTTGTGGAGTGTTTTGGCAAATCGAATTAGATTCGGCTTATAAGATCTTGGGGGATGTAAGAGCTTTCAATGAGGTTGTTCGAGATTATAATTACGAATGTAATTCGCCTACGCAAGATTTTGTTTATTTTGATGGAAGTATATGAAATGCCTGTTGAACTAAACTAAACTACACTGGTAGAGTACGCGGTGAACGGCTTGTTATTTATAAATATGAAGTGAATAATTTTTGAAATATATTTTTATATATTGAAGATGTATTGAAACATACATATGAATTTAAAAACCTTAAATATATAGAATGGGCATTTTTCTGACACCAAATTCTACCAAATCAGTTTCCGTTTGTCATCTGTATATCTAGGATTATGTTTTTTAAATCTGTTATAAGTGCCTTTTAAAATTTATATCTAAGCCTGAATTATATCCGAACAAATACCTTTTTCATAACAATTATTTAATAAACAATCAAACACTATTTATTAGTAATTAATCTTATTCCATTAAATAACAAAAGTAGGAAATAATTCAACTATATTAATTGACGTATATAAAAAGTAGTGCGAGGAATTAAATTAATGAATAGTATGTTATGTCAGTTACTGTTCGTATCCTTGATTAGATTTATATAAGAAGTAAAAATAATTGGATAGATTATTTTTACTTACATTTCTTTGTCACGCGAGTACACACATATTTGAGCGTATTTTATTATGGAACAGAGCACAATCCATGAATACATAAACATATTTTTAAACCATTATTTTGTTACTTACCCTTCTTTAATTAGGCCTTAAAATAGATAGTAAATAATAATATTAAAGTTGTATTTAATTTTAACCCGACTCCCAACTACATTATGCTGCGTTTAAAAATATTTTTTTAACTATTTCTTTTAATATAGAAACAAATAGACAAAGATTGAACCCAAGCAGTTCTTACGGAGTATTATCAAGAAATCAACATATAGAGTAGGATAAAACAAGTCTTAATTGTTAAAACTCTTCTTTGCAAGAACTATTATAAAAAAACGCAATGATATTTCCAACTCAAAACAAACCCTATAAATATTATAATAGAAGCTAGATTTAAAAAATATTACAATTGAGTATATAAGATCTATCATATGTCATAACAATTTATTATAAAAATAGAAACACACAACTTTCTCATTTCGTCATAATGATATATTTGTGATTTCGTCACATTTTAAAAATTGCCGTAAACAAAACCGTTATTATTTAGCCTAGCGTATAAACAGAGAAAGTGTCATTGCGGTCAAGTGAAAGACAATTATATGTCCAATTTATATAACAAATGTCTGGGAAAATTATAGTATGCGCACACCTGGCTGGAAAGAAATCTATTTTTAAGTTATGAGAAGTGGTTCAACTGCTACTTTTCTACGCCCACTTCACAAAATATAATAACTTATATGAATTAAGCGTCAGCGTATGGTTTTTACCCCAGATTAATGATGCCTTATTATTTTCATAGCAATTTTATAAAACAGATTTAAAGACGCCGATATGAATATAGTAAACATAATTCGCATTCGCATATTTTCTGTCACACTGTAATTTATCAAGGCAGTAAACGTGATTTCCATTGCTTACATAAAAGGTGTAATAATATTTTTTTTCAAAGCCTTGTACCCAATAAGACGCAGTGGTATTAATCTTGCCTGATCGAAGCACATTTCTCAAGAGCTTCCCGCGTAGGCATAAAAGAAAATTGCTGCGTAATATCGAAGCAGTAATAGGGGCTCTGATAACATCTCATTAGTAGAGATAAGATGAATCACTCGAGCGTTATAGTCTGTACTATGTTGCAGATAACAGTAATTATTAGAAAAAGAAATCGGATCTAACCTACATCTTATAGCAAACATTTGGGATCGACTAATCACTAAAACCATTAAATTCCAATGGTACTGATCTGAATGGTACACATGAATGTGAATCACCGTATATTGTAAAATATATATCTAACTACTTATAACTTACAATTTGCAAGCAAGGCAGGACTCTAATTGATTAGTTTCCTTTACCCAACAAAACAAATGGGCGTAGTTCGAGTCTGGCAATAAATATCCAATTGTCCAGGGTTGTAACAATTTTTTAATGATTGCAATGTTTATTTCCTAAATTTTAATCACAATACACAATATACTGTTGTATTTTTTTTTACAAAACAGGGGGCAGGCAAACTAGCAGGAGGCTCACCTGATCGAAAGTGATACTGCCAACCACAGACACTTGCAATGCCAGATGCCTCACAATTACGTTGCCGGCCTTTGAGATCGCTATGCTCTTTTCTTGAAGGTCCCTTAGTTGTATTGGTTAGGAAATAGCTCTATTGGCACTTATGTTATTATACCATTATATCAGGACACATTTCAAATAACATCGGTCAGCCTTAAGGGATACTATTTATAGAGTGTGTCTTGTTTACTTTTTATAAATACCAAGGCATTACTGTTGAGTCACCAAAAATATAATTTTACTTTAGGTCCTATTTTCATTGCTCGAAATTATCAATGCTGCAACCCTTATCCGTATCATAAAATAGGTTTCATTTATCTTTCTGTTCTGCATACATATTTAGTAGGTAATATTCAAAATAATTTTTACGATATGTCAACTGAAGAAATTAGAATAATGATCACACTAATGAAAATTAAAATATGTTACATGTTTTTTTATTTGCAGTACGAAACAATTCTTAAGGTTATGCTTCTCTTGAGTTTTCAACGCAAAGTGATCGAACACCGCTGAGACGTAAAAGGATAAAATAATGAACCAAAAAGGACTTCTGATAAGCCGTGATTATCAATAATTTTCAAATGCATAACAGGTTCATTAAGGCTTTTAATGTTAATATTCGTTGCATTAATTGCAACATAAACTAATTCCTGTCCATTTGGAGGAATTCAGATACCTCGACACAATGGTAACAACGAGGTCGCTACCATTGTACCCATTCCCACACACACTTAGCCCACATCTCAAGGACAGAAAAGATTGGTATTCAGATAAAGAAGGCTTCGACGCTCAATTAAATATTAGCTATATAATATGTTAATGTAAAAATATTAATCTTTCAGATTAAAGAAATATTTCACTTTTAAAGCTTAAAGAAACAACTCACCGTAGACTGCGACGGGCTATGTATCTTGTTTTACCAAAAGTTACTTTAAAAGTAACTTTGGAAAAAAAATGATCACGTTCGACGGGGCACAATTATATAATAAGCTACCTAAATCTCTAAAAAGTGTAAGTTCGCTGTCTGCGTTCAAAAGAGAACTAGTACATTACCTTTTGAACGCAGGCCGTGAGCGTGAGCAACAAAAATTATATTGTTAATTCATTTCTCTTGTAAGCGACAGTAGTGTCTTTTTAGAGAAATAAATGTCTTAAACTTTAAACCTTAGATTCAGATCATGCATTGTTCACGTCAAAAATTAAAACCTTCTTAATAACTCTATCTGTGCTATTTTTTTGAAAGTCGACCATTACATTAAGGCCCTCCTTAATTATGTAAATTACTATACGCCAATTAACAATATGAAGTATATGTCACAGTAATTGAATTATAATTAATCAGTATGGATTTAAGATGCAGGCATGCGTTAACTGTCTGATTAATCAAGCGAAATGGCAAGTCATGCATTTCTTAATACTAGACTATTAACATAGCTTCTACAAGTAGAATGGTTCGTGGAAGTACGGAAATAATTGAAAAAATAAACATTGATAAATTGATACCGGTAAATTCCTACAATTTATTTAGATTAACAAATTTTACGATTTCTACATAACATTAATTATAAATTTAACAGGAACGGGAACCTATCATTATACTACATACAATAGACTATGAAAATAGTCCTCAAAAGGCGTCGAATACTCTAAAATGTCGATATAATGTTTGTATATTTAAAAGTTGTGTTTAAATTGGTTAAATAAAATGCTAAATTATATGGTTAAATATTTTTAAAACTCAAACAATATTTAAAAAAACATTTAATAAATTGTGTCAAGGTAGCTACGAATTGGTTTTCAAAACGATTGTAAGAACATTAAATTTGTTTACGAGAAGAGCATAAAATGAATAGTAGCTCTTTAAAAGTTACGTATCCGTCGATCAAAGAGACCGTTTTATAGACTTAAGATTATGTAGGGGTAAAAGCTTAGCCTTATTTTAGTATGCCTCAGAGAATTAAAATTGACATTATTAATAAATTGTATCTGGTAACAGTTACATACTTTACAAATTATTATAATTTATTTTAAAATTTGGGTACGTATATGATAATATAACTATTATACATACCGAAATTAAAATAATGACAAATACAACACAGAAATGTAATTATTATCACAATTACACTGTGACGAGTCTATACTATCTTACGGGTCAAATATGCAAAATATAAGTTGGCCATCGGATTCTAGGATCAACATAATTTAATAGAAAAGTTTATATTTCGAATAGTATGGGGAATATCAATAATATCTAAATTTCTTCATCGTGTTGATTCTGAAGTCAGATTTAAATTTAATTGCCTATTCCTAAGAAATAATGAAAAAAAAATATTTTTGTACATCACGGGTGTTTTATTTTATTCGTAGTAGAATTGTTTTTGTGAAGTTTGAAAATGACAACGATTTCATATTATTTTTAACAGTAAGATGTGAGTTAAAATTTTAAAATTAAACTAATATTAAAAAGTGGCTGAACTGAAAGTGCTTCTAAAAATCTAATTATTGAGTCGTTCCATTGTCGATGGTCAAGAGCATCTCTAGACCAAAATTGATCAAGCGATCATACATCGTATACCTTAATACTCGATTATCGTTGAACAATTGATTTATGACTTATTTTAAAGTGAAATCAATAAAGATTAATAGCTAGGTTTTAAATTATTAACTTGGTTGACTCCTGTCACAGAGTGTTTCCTAACGAAGCGTGTCGTAAGTTTTCTCAAGCCTTAATAAATATAATTAACCTTTCGGAAATCACTTTAAAAGTCATTTTCAATAAATGGGACGGGCTGTGAAATTTTCTATCGCGTCACGGGGTAATTTTAACGTTGGTGGGCTAGTCACGATTAACTGGAGCTTGGGAGGTACTCTCAAATTCTGCGCAGCAGATCATCATCAGTATGCAAATGTTTATCAGTTCTTTATCATGTACTATAAATTCGTTTCCATAAAGGCTTTATCACAACATTATATTTTCCTTTTTCAAGTTTTATAGCTATACCTGTTATAGATACAGATAATCAAACAAATCGAATTCGTTGATTAAACAAACAGAAACCGAGATTATCCTAAGTTCTCATTTCATACTTGCCCATAAGACCCAAATAATTGAGTTCCCTAATCCTTATATCAGGATCAGGGTCAGGTATTTCCGGACGTGAAACGTTTATTTTTAAAAAATATGCCTTTGAATAGATTTTTTATTTTTAGTGTAAGTAATAGCAATTGTAAATCAGTCGGATACTCTCTAGTGTCTACTGCACTTCAATGTAGGCCCCGAGGAGATTGCATAAGCGGAAGGTACTGGTTATAGGTAATATTAGCAGTAACTTGGTCTCTTTAGTAAGTAAAGCGTTTTCTATATTATTAAAATTACAAATAAATGTGAGACCACTTCACCATATTTTTCCTTTTTTCAATTTCCGCAAGTTTGTTGCTTTTTCACAATTATTATATGATTTTATTTTTGATTGTAGATAAAACTAATATCCTTTATTAATTTTAGAAACAGATGCCATTCATCCTAAGTGAAGGGATCGCCCCAAGTCGAAATTAAAATCTATATGTTTCTCGTACCCTTTGTTCCACACAAAATTAATTACCATTTATCTGCCGGTCCGCCGGTCGCTGATCGAATAAGTTTTCCAATGAGATTTTTCGTGCGTTTTATTTGTCCGTAAGTATGATGAATGCTATTTCACATATAATTTATGAAGTACCCAATGTTCAGGTTTAAAACCACGTTTAAAATTTATGATTATGTCCATGTTTAGTAAAGTATAATTATTCGAATAATCGTTCTGGAATATAGATGAACATGGTTTAAAGTCAATGAAGAATGTTGATCATGGGATATTACATTCGAACAAGATTCGATAGATAAAAATAGAAATGATTTTTCTCATATATTTTTCGTGATTTAAAATTATAATTACATAATCTAACTAATGAAATCAGAGTAACTTGGAACCTCCATGGAATTATAATCAATTACCTTTTGATCATTTTAACAATTATAGAAAGTTCATAATGTTTTTTATGCCCAAACATTTACTTAAACAAATTTCTAGTTCACCTAACCTTAAATGTGTAGTTAAATTTGAAAGGCGTAGCTTCCATTTAGATTCAATGACGATAACTTTATATGTATGGTGATTGAACTCAATTTAATCCTCCTTCAACTTTAACCTATTAAACTTAACTGGTTTCTATATTATATGTTTACTAAAATTCTGTTAGTTACAGCCATTAGCTTGATGATTCGTTGTAGTATAAAATCTCAGGTGTGTATTTAAGAAAACTTTAAATGCAATTGGCACTTTTTATCGACTTCGACGACAAACTGAAAAGAGCTTTTCAATTTGACAGTATTTTCTTGGCTGATCAAGCATAGCTCAGCCGTCCGTAGATCAATCTGGATGATAGAGGTGTCAAATGATTTGAATGCGCAGCGAAATTTCCATAGGTTTTGCATTGTGATTGATTCTTTTAAAGGGAAAGTTGGTGAATCGAATTGTCATACGCCCCATCAATACTATGTTTTTTAAAGTGTGACTTTCTCACATTCGTTAAAGAATATGTCGTCTTCCCAAACCGCTGTCATGGAAGAGAGTGGAAAAGAGACAAATTAAACACCCGATATGGCAGTTACAATTTAGTATTTCAGAGCGGAATTGTATTTCATTTTCACAATTAAACATTCGGAGAAATTTGTTTAATTAAATGCTTTGAACTGAATTTCCTGTGAATTCTAGTTCTATTTGGAAGAACGGAATTGTTTAATATTTGAATTGTGGTCAAAGAATTTAATGCGGATTAAAACATTTCTGATACAAACGTATTTTGTATAAATTAGGGAAAACAAGATTTTTATTTATTGCTTATCCTTAATCTCCTTATAATTTGTACTTAATAATTGTGTAGGACTTTGAAAATATCTATTCATAAATTTTAATTGCTCTATATTTCACCCACTCACAAGTCTCATTTTTATGAAATGAAACCAAAATTTGACACAATGTTGACACAGTATAAAAACAACAGTGACGTAAGAATGCTTTCATTTATTATACAAAGAGCAAAAGATATAAAGTTAAAAAGCTAAAAGCTAGAGCAGTTTAACTTTTGCCTATTACACTTTTCCAGTGATTTATTTACGTAAAATTATAGACTCTATTTCTTCTATAGATTGAGGATTGATTGAAATTATAGATTGACGCGCAATAAAGTTTTATATGCTGTTTTTGCCTAAAATATATTAATGTGCCCTTCAGCTATAAAGGCGTGAAATGAATATTCTGACAGGCTTTAGTCTATTACCACTTTATATTACGTCCCGGGCGTTAAGACATTCCTATTTTGTTCGTGAGAATTTTTCTTCGTTCACTTTTTGCTCGTAAAATGTATTCTATATATGACTGTACTTTATTAGGTTCACAATGACGTGTACTGACAGTTGAGTAGCTTTGTACTGTTTAAACACAAGAGCCCGAAACAGAAGTATTAAATATTGTCATGTTTCCCATAAATAAACACACAAAAAAATTTTAACAATACAAAAATCAATAAAAATCTTAATCAAGAAAAAGACATTTTCGTAATCATTCTTCTGCACTAAATATTTACTACAAACGACGAGCTGGATTGCTTGAAACGTACAAAATAATTAGTAATTTTGTATGTGTAATTTTTTTGCAAATTTCATATACAGGAACCTGATTTCACAATGCGTAAGGCCCGCTATGGGAACGATTGCTATCATACAATGTATCAGTAAACCAACCTGCATTGTTCCTAACGGAAATATGATTATGTGTGAAAGATCATTGTGATCTAAATTACGATTAGTTTTGCGAGGTCTGTATACTATACTTAGGATTTAGAAACAATATTTAAATGATCAAGGAATGATTTTTTTAAAATAGTTTAACTATTTGAAAACATTCTTGATTGTCCTATTTTCTTAGCGGAAGATTCCTTATTTGCATATGTTATTCTTATTATCTTTATAACTACTGATGATATTATCAGAATACAGAATTCATAAACCGATACAGAATCTCAAAACCGGTTTTGTCAATTCTGCCTTGCCAGCTCTGTGAGAATAGGTCAATAATATTAAACTATCGGAGAGTAACAATTGTTAAATTCACCAAGATTTTGACTTGAGCGGATCATGTGGTATTACAGTTAGAAATTTAATTTAAACATTGACTGATAATACTGTAAGTTTGAAGACTTTAAAGACATTCTCACTCGTCTAAATATTTGTTTTATAACTCACGATTACATTAATACGATTCAGAAACATATAACTCAACCAATTTACCTGAAATTTTGCATTAATGAGATATTATTTGTGTTTACTGATTTGTGGTCTTGTTAGCCACAGATTATTTTAATGTAAACATTTTCATTGGAAATGCTAAGGTAATGAGTCTGTTCAATCATTATGTTGGTAAGTTAAACTAACAACACACTGATGACATTTATAAAAATAATATTTTCAATCATGAAAAAAATGGACCACATAAAGTAATCGTACGTTGTTTCAAAGAGTTTTTATATCAACAGAAATTTAAGACGAATATATAATGTGTCCCCAAAATACAACGAAGAACGCGGAAACTGAAACTGGAGATGTTTGAATTAATGGAAGTTGTAAAAATATCGCGGCATTGTGTATCTTTGGTATTAGTTAAAAGGAATATTGAGGAGATGACAAGTTTTTTCTATGTAAGAGAAAGGGATTCTGAAAAAACCTTAAGAAGGTAAATTTAATCTAAGCGACAAGAATTATTTACCTTTTATTTAGATACAAACTTCGTTTGAATGGGGTATGTATACCGCGACTTCATCCATCATTTAAAACTTCAACTTTTAAAGTGATCTTACTCAAACAACTCACAAGCGATGAATAGGATATGGGATATAAGTTTGAACACAACTCTTCTAGGAATACATTTTGATATAAATTTGTGGCTTATCTTTAAATGTTAATTTCAATCTCTAAGATAAATGAATGAAATATTCGTCAATTGTTCATTTGATGTTTCGTGTTTTGTTCTATTTAAAATTGTTGAAATTATATGCTTATATGGCATTTTATTAAGTGTAGGTAACAGGTGAGCAATTACTCCAATTTGTCCACTCAACGTGATGTTGCCCAGGGGAGGGCGTTATTAATATTGCTCCAGGCTAACCACGGGCTAGCTTACTGTATAGACGGAATATAATAGTATTCTATATTAATGGAAACTGAGTATGAAAATAATGTTTTAATATTTGATCAATAAACATTAATTTGTTGAACAAATATTAAAGAACGTAACGAAACTTTCTTGACGAAAAAGTAATAAATTGTAAACATCGAAAATTCATACTACAGAACTGTATATATTCTGTCTAATATTTGTAATTAACACAGTCTATTATGAGCTTACTAAAGAGTAAAAGACGTAATAAATGTACGCTTTAACATCACACAGATACATTTGGAAAAACTAAAAATAATAAATAAGTACAACAATTAGTGGATTAAGTGAAAACAATCAAATAGGATTTCTTTAAACTCACTTTGTCTATTGTCCTCTTTTAACAATGGTTGAATCGAATAAAGCATTTATCTCAAACGTCTCGTATTTAGAAGTACCATTTGACATTTTTAATTCAAACTAACAATTGCCTCGTGACTTTACGTGGTTTTTTCAGAGATTCGTTGAAGACAATCATAAAATCTCCTTAATAATAGGTAGCCATAACCTTGTGACTTTTAAGACGAGTTATCGTAAAGCGAACGTACATACATACGACATTTTGAATACATTTTTTGGCAGCCAGAAATAAGGATTAATATTTTGGTTAGGATTAAAACACAGGACCATTATGAGGTGTTAAATAAAATAAAATACAATGATACACCGACTCACGTTATACAAATACCTCAGGCGATTAAATTTGGAACTTTTTTGAATAGACCTTTGAAATTTAAATCAAGCGCACATTAGAATATATTTTTACGCACCATAGCTCCTATTTACATATATTACCTGCATTGTTGGTTTATCAAGCTCTGGCCGGTTTTTACAGCGAAAAAATACAATACACTTATCAAACGGTACTATTTTTAATTCGCGATCTAAACGTGCTAGTATCATTATTTGCCCGTGTTTGTTACCATGGTAATCATTTTTTCGTTATTTTGTATTATTGCTCACAATAGCGCCGGGTCTTACGTGTTATTTTGAATGTAAAATTTAAAACAAAAAAATATTGTGAAATTACTAAATAATTTTTATTACATTTGCAAAAAATTTATAAATTAATTTAAATTGGATTTCTAGCAATTATATTTAATTGTTATACTTGGATTATCAATAACTACATTTTCTTTTGTAGTCCAGACATGTAGAGATTGCTATTTCCACAGTGAACTTGTCATTGTTACCACGCAATTTCCTTGCTCGTTAGAATCCCGATACAGACTAAAAATATAACTTTCGTCTAAACACGTGAATCACGCAAAAACCACATAATTAATTATCTGTATTCTCGTTTTCACTGTTACATACACGGAGCCGCACATCCGTGAATAACTGGGAATCATCGGACAATTTATTGAAAATGGTATTTATGTTATTTGTGGCAACTCTTGCGAATGATTTCTACTATTAAGATAGGTGAAATATACATAATAGGTGTATTATTGAAATAATTATAATAATAAAGTTTGATAAAGAAAGTTACCGCAAATTCTTTATTTCAGAATACTAAAGATATTAAATTGGATTGATTTTAAGTTATGACTGATTTATATTAAACTATTCCAAAATATTGTAAATAACACAATATCGTTTTAGTTGCAATAATATTTTCTTAATTAAATTTTCTCATAGATTCTTCGGACCTACATACATAAAAACCGCTATGAAATTATAAATTGCCATTCTCAATTAGATTCCTTCTAGTTAAGACCCTATTATTAAATAAGAATTGATATACTGAGCCCATATGCTCGTTCAAGAGTTAAATGGATATAAAATTATTATGCAAATACTTAGCAATAAAGTTAATTATGTGGTGATGGAGAGATCTTTCATAGTAAATCTTAATTGAATCGAATAAAATGTGGTTACATCTCTGGTGTAGAATTAAGATAATTTGCCAACTTTCCCGCGCATTTTCCACTGATTGAACACACTCGATTTGATCGACGCTGTCCTAATTAGAGTGTTTAAAAAGGAAAGTATTTTGTATATTTGCTTATAATATAATTCGATAAATATAATTCGATGATTATATTACGTAGCTGCTCGCTGAATTTTATTTTATATCATATCGATGTCGACGCGACGGATGGTTGAACACGGTCTTAATTTTATTATTAACAAACCGTAAAAATAAAAAGAGTTCTTTAATGAGCAAAGAATATTACTGTTATAATAACACAGTAGAAAGTAATATTTATTACTTACCAAGAATAAGTAAAACCTTCGTTTCCATTTTAAAGGCACTTTTGGTAGGAAAAGAAAAGAATTCTATACTTGAAATTCAAAATTAGAACTTTTGCGGCGGCGTACGTTGCGCGTTACCGCCAAGCCGCATGTGCCTTTGCTTCGGGATGACCAGCGCTGGCGCATTCACTTTCTACGTAGAGGGGCTGATTTAGGAACACTCTTGTACTAAGGCCTTTTATATCATGACCAAGCAGTAATTTATTATGGTTAGCGATCAGACGAAAGTCAACACTATTTCATGTTATACCTAGTATATATCAAGTCCCGCAATATTGCAGATGAAATTTGTTCTGAAAAGTAACAAAATTTAAAGTGGTAATAATAAAATGTTTATAACTTTAATTTTGATTTTTTTTATATCTGAACTTCAGTTAAGTACTACGGTTAATTTAAATCAATTAGTTATCTTGTTGAACGGAACATTAAATGTCTCGTTCAATAAAGCTTTGATAAAGATTTCCAATCATGTTTTGATCTAAACAACGAGCGCTTCACTGAGTAAATCATTTCAACCGTAAAATTGCAAAGGTTTATTCTATTTGTATTTATTTTAAAGCAAATTGAATTATTTAGTTTCTATTAATTATATAATAACTATCGTCCCTTTTTATCGAATTTTATGTAACTACTGCACACTGAAAAGAGACAGATTATGAATGATTGATATAAAAAAAGGCACCTATATACGTCATATTTGCGTAGTATATTAATATACTAATTTCGTTGTATAGCCGACTTCCCATTATTTCAGAAACCGCAAGCACCTAAATATTAGTGAATAATTACGCTCTGTTTCAAAATTACCGATACCGAATATCGCAGCTCAAAGATGTTATAGATGTCAAAGCGTAACAAACTATGGTAAATCATCTGTGTTACGTTGGCATTACATCATTAAGATTACGGGTATATAAAATTAGGCACTAATTTCAGTGTTTTGTGACGTCATGTTTTTGGAGACGTAAATATTTTAGCTCATGTAAGAGCTCTTACTAAAGTATAAATAATCCAAGAAATAAAGAAGCCACTAATGATCTCGCTAATAGTCATATAAGGCTCTAAGGCAACTCAGAATTTCGAAACCTTATAGCATCGTTAAACTTTTAATCATAACATCTTATAAATGTCTATATAACTATTTTCTCACAATAACTTTAAGAAACAATCGTATCACTAAACTAGCATTCTCAAGCTAACAAATAAGTATATTTTCACACAAATAACAAATTCTTCCTCCAGTTAAGAATTTTCGGCTTAGTTTCTATTTATTTCGACTCTTACTACTTGCTCCAAGCATGACGCAAAATGACGCTACAAGTATAATTTCACTATAATTTTTAGTACAGGCGATACGCCCAACACATTCGTATGTCCTTCAAAGTTTCATACTTTGAAGGACATACGAATGTATTATTAAAGTTTTATTTACAATATAGAAACCACCGATGGACGGTGAATTGATAAAATTTAAGTATCCTTGGACGAATAAACAAAAGTATTTATATTAAAAGAGTTATTGATGTTAGTATCTCATTAGACAAAGATTATGTGTCGATTGCAAAAACATTTCCTTCAAACAATCATGATTTGTGCAACAGATATTTATATAACGTGATGGAACCAAGATTATTCTGTAGCTATTGAGAAATAACGTAAAAACATTGATCAAACAAACATAATAAATTGCTTTTGAAGCATACATTAAATTTTGTTCTAATGATATTGATAATTATAATGGATTTAATTAACGCACTATAACTTTGAAGTTCAATAAAGATAATTACTATCGCGAAATTGAACACATCTGAAATTATGTGTGGAAATGAGAATGTTTTAGTGTATACGCCTCTCACCGCCAAATTGACCTCAGGGTCACGTGATCGAACCCAATAGAACTTTCGTCTGTGCTTTATGCTCATAAGACCATCTTGATTTAAATGACATTCAAAACAACGTCTATTTGTCCCAAATCGTTAAGGATCATGAACTTCAAACATTCCTAAATATTAAATCATTCAAGCCATCGACAAAATTATTAATGGACATATAACAGCTCAAACAATTATTCGATTCCGTTGTTAGAAAAGTGATAGTTATAAAGAAAAACTAGAAGGAATTACATTAATTGAGGAAGCTAAAGATGCTGGTTAAGCGGTTGGTTTAATGACAGCGGACACTTCCTTCCACCGGCAAGAATTCAGTTAGTGTGGCAAGTGTAAAGCGGATGTTATGTAGTAGATTGCTCTCGTAATTGTGGACAAATAATTGTTTGGATTTTCTAATTAAACTTAAGCCACAGGAGTAACTTTGGGCATTGGATTAATATTTTAAATATTTCATTCATGATATAATGAATACTGTATGCCGAAAGTTGTAAAGTAGATTTGTATGGAAATTACATGACTGGTTGAGAGAAATTGTCGACACGTGTAAATATTTCTTCTTTGAGTAGGACCCTGGAGTCTATGGAAAATACATTTAATAGATAGAGAATTACAATATAGAATAAAATTAGAATAGTTTTCAATATACACAAAATCATATGACAAGCCATTAGCGTCGTTTTCTTAAAATTTTACTTTAAGTGGGCGAGTCTTAATTGGTTCCATGAGAAATGTCATATGCCCCTGATATAGTTTGCCTCACAACGGTTTAATTTTTTTAAAGGCACCACTAAAACCTTTGTTCTTACCTCTGTTTTAAAAAGTTTATAGTTAATTCATTCATTTGGAAAAATTTATATTCATTTAAAATTAATAAGGACTAAGATCGAAGTTTGAAGTAAACAATTTTGTTATTTATATAAGCGCCATCTGTTATATTATTAAAATTACAATGACAATTTTCTGAGTGCCCAGACCATTGACTATAGAAACTCGTTAAGTGGCATCTATTGGATAAAAATAAAATTACGATGCCAACGTTCTGCGCTTAAAATGCTAGCATTTACGAAGTGATATTACAGGTGGCGCTTGAATAAAGAAAAGGAAAATGACTATAAAAAACGTTGTGCGCAAATGGTTACATTATTATAACTATGGAATTCGTTTTTATAACAGATGGAGCTGACATAATTTTAATTTTTTTTTTAACTAAGAATATTTTCAAAAAAAATATTTGCTTATGCATTATGACCGGACTTTGAGAAACGAGAGACAGCGAGCACATGGCGCTAATGAACGTGAACGTGAAGAAAAAGTGTCGACCGAACGCCACTTCATTTCAGATATTCTTGGCTTAACTAGCCACACAGCCCCAGGAAAGCTGACAAGGCATAGTAGCGGCGCATCGCCTTTTGTTAACATTGTGTAAATAAAACCTTGTAAGTAATGGCATGTAAATAAAAAAATGACGATCGTCAGCGTCTGTCAGATTAGACTAGAGAGACAAGAAAAGAATTGTAATATAATTAATTTATTCATGCACATTACTTTTTATGTTTTAAAAGTATTTTACTTGAATTGTAAATTTGGCATGATTGTAAATGTTTGTATCATATTGTTAACAATAAAAGTGGGTTTTTTTTACTAATTTATTGACCACCAACCCGCTGTAAGTTGAAATTGGATTCCACTGAAAAAATGTATGCATTGAACTACTGTTAGACGCAGATTTGTAAATTGAGTCAAGAAAATATTTATACTTAGTCAAATTTGTAAATGGAGTAGAGAATACTTATATAGTCCACTTAAATCTATACTAATATATAAAATTGGAGTGTCTGTTTTTAATATTAAAATAACCGTTTTTTACTACATGCATATGAATATATATACGATACATACACCAAAATGACATGTTTTAAAATTTTTGTCTGTCTGTCCGTTTGTTCCGACTAATCTCTGGAATGGCTGGACCGATTTTGACGGGACTTTTTTAATTGGTAGCTGATGTAATAAGGAGTCACATAGGCTACTTTTATTAGGGTTCCGCAGTCTACGTAAAGAAACCCTTCGTCATGTCCGTTCATTCGCCCGTTCTCACTCTATATAAAATTCTGTAGTCTATCTATAGTAGTATATATAAAATGTACATAATAGATTTTGTTATATTGAAATAACTGCTTTTACTGCTCTCATCTACATATATAAAAAAATTAAACCCGTTTCGCGTTGTCACGGCATCACGTGTGAATGGCTGAACCGATTTCGATCATTCTTTTTTTAAATGTTTGTGGAAGTCCAAGGATGGTTCTTACGGAAAAAAATATTAATAAAAGATAGGTCAACTATACAAAATAAAATAGTGCATCAAAGCTACGCTAAGGCGGTACGAAGTTCGCCGGGTCAACTAGTAATAAATATAATGCTTAATTAATTAAAATAAAAAGATTTCTTGTATGTCTTTTATTCACATTCACCAATTTCAAAAACCTTACACCCATAACGTTTGCTGCGATTGGCAACTCAAAGAAAGAATTCACGGAAAACTTAAAGTATTTAAAAAATAAATTTAAATGAAATACAATTTTTACCGGATTTTTTTTGTGCAATTTTTACCACTATCCATATTTTGGGATTATACATTTGTTGTACTAATTGTATATATGTATAAAATTCTCACATTTTGTTTTCTAATTAATTACAATTTTTAGAAGTACCTACTGTGATATAAAGCGAATAAGGTTCTCTAAGGTAACTAAGGCAGAAATAATTTAAAAGGTGTAGCAGAGATCGCATCGTAGCAGTAAGCCAATATACAATAGGAATGCCTTATTGAAATCGTGTGTGTTTAAATCGTCAAATCCTAACAAATGACATTCGGTCCAAAATGTTTCTCATTTAAATTTATATACAATATAACGACATCAATATTATAACTTATCTTCTACTTAATCATAACTTATGACTATACTTATTACGCGTAACTTAACTATTTTAGAAGATACATATCAAATGGGAAAATTAAAACAATTTAGCCGGTACACTTACTAAATAATATCAATGCCAATTTTCTTGACTCAATTAACGATAGGCATTCGTTAACGAGCCTTAATGACGTCATTCAACGAAACCCAATTTCTATATAAATAGTAGACGCACCTATATCGGTATATTAAAATCGGGTTCGCTGTTACAATTACGCGGCTTGTGATGATGCAAACGTTTTTGTCATAAATAGTAACCACATAGGAATATAATTTAATAGTAATGATAACATTTTTCTTTAGCAGACATTCTAAAATAAGTCATTTAATTTTCTTCCTCTTTGGTACCGATAACTAAACAACGCCTGATAACCGAGAGTCCGTGTGTTTTAGAAAACTAAAATTATTTTAAATTTGATATGCAAACGGCTTAAATCATTAAGTTACGAGACATTTAACTCGTACTTCAAATTAAAGCTAATAACAACTTAATTTCTAAAGTATTTTTTACAAATTCTGACATATAATGATTGCAGCCTAACTATCACATTAATTGATGTGGTGAAATTTCTACTTATAAACTAACGAACAAATACAGAGAGAATTAAACAATGTTCTTTTCCATTTTAACGATTCATTTAAAACTTAAATAAAATCAAATTCGAACAAACAAGGAATATTCCTATATAAATTACAATTTAAATGGTATTTGGAATAAGGAATTTATCTTTGTATATGATTACATACAATGACCTAAATAGATTTATTTAGCGAGTCTTAATTCTAGCTCCTATGAAATCCTTCTTTTATGAACTACATTTTCTTTAAAATATAATTACCGGATATATCACGAAATAATAATTTATTATAACAGTCAATTACCATTTTATTAAAATAATGTTTAATACAATCATTTTTAAAATCAAATTTAAAATTAAATCAAATTTTCAATCTGGCTTGCGTGGGATCTCCTAGCATAATTTTTGTAAACGGAGGCCCCAAACGCTGCATTATCGAATCAGCTAAAGACACAAAAATTTTTATTTGTTGCTAATAATCTAGACAGATAATACATTGCTAAATAATCTAGAATTTGTCATTATATCGTCATGCACTGATAATGTAGGGTAACCTTTCGGGTAATTGAAAAATTACTAAACTAACTAATCCGGTAAAATATTCTGTAATTGTGACGTAAAGAGGTTCTTAGATCTAATTAAAAAACTATCTAATTAAGTACTACCTAATTAAGGATTCGTCGCAGCCCCGCCGCTTGCCCAACTGATGACAAAGTTGTGGGGATCCCACGATATCCCCAAGGAACACGCTTAGGAGGTACAGCTCTTTCGCTTGATCAGGTGAACGTTTGTACTGGCTGTAAGAAAAAAGTCAATTATACTGCATCTGCAAATCTAAATTGGAACATAAGCAATTTCTCAGTCAAACGTGTTAAGACTACGAATAAAATGAGGGACGTTTAAATATTGTTGAGTGTGTTATTTGTATATATTTTACAGTTTCATTTCTGTTTTTACTAGAAGCAGATTTTTTTACGTTAAATTAATATTGTATATATTTGTATAGGAAAATACAATTGTGGTGTTAGACCTAGTACTTTTCTATTTCCATAGTAATAGATTGAATGGAAGTGTGATTAGATAAGTGAAAGTTGGCGCAGCGTTATGCAACAAGTCTACTTAGATGCGTTCCTGGTATTATAGGTATTAAAGAACCATTGTAGAAAGAAATAATTCAGTTAAACTTAATTGAAAATTTGTGTTCCTTTGTGACGAAACAATAAAAGCAATATACTTATTGCTTCAAAGCATGACTCATACACACACTAGTTTTAGTCCAAAATTATCTTATTACCTACTTACTATAAGGTTATATTTTTTGTAGCTAACGCACATACTCTAAGACATATGTACTCGGGTTTTAAACCAAAAATATGAAATAGGATTTATAAATTATTCATTAAGCAAAGTTCAACTAAAACAATGGAACAGCCTTGACACGTTGGTTTCTTCGATTGCGACTTTCAAGGCCACGTATTGGGGGCAGTGAATGCACAGCCAGAAGTGGGCCGTGTTACATCAACGCATACGCAACCGGCAGTCGAATACTTTAGAATTGGTCTCTGCTATTGCGCCCTCATGTCCACAAATAAGGATAGTGCGGTTTTCCATAATCAAATACGTAATCTATTTGGCCTCGCTAAAAAGTTGCAAATTCTTATTGCATTACAACCAATAGAATCAGGCGTTACTTTGCGGAAGTCCATAGTTTAAAACCCTAATAGAAACCCCAATCTACAAACAATATTCCGTGTAAAAACAACATTGAGTCTTCGAACGATGTTCAAAGAGGCAATTCGGTGTCGGGGCGAACCGTGCTTGTGGGTTTTTTCGGTTTAGGGTTTTGTCTTAATGTTTTCACCTACCCTTTCAGTGCTTATTTATATAATCGACCTTAAATAAATGCTTAAGGTACTAATTTACAAGTAACAGACGCCTAAGTTCATCGTTTAAAACGTCTCCATCAAATAACAGCAATAACCAACTAAAGGTTGTTTAAAACTCGTATCAGACTAAAGTACTAGGGTCATCTGTTAGCTGCAGGCCAATCCATCCTAAATCCATTAAGCTTGGCTTTGTGCCCAGCCCATTAGATGTGAAGTGTACCAATATTGTCAAACTTATCAAATTTAAGCTTGCAACTGTTTCTAGATTACGTATTGTTGTTAAAGCTTTAGTGGATCTTTGTTATGTTTTTAAAAAGTTCACGTGATCTGTGTGAATGAGTAAAAACATTATGTTGCCAAAAAGTTGTCAGATCAGTAAGTTTCGAGCTTACATCGAGCTAAAAATAAAAAATCGTAACTTCAATTATGATAGATGTAAGGAAAAACCGGTGGTGCCATTTCGCTTATCTGGTGAATCCAAACTGAACTTATGTGGGTTCAAAAAAGGCATAAACTCTAGAAGAGGTGGGTAAATGTACTCTGATATACATAAATAGGATTTATCTGTGCCTTATCTTCCAGATTATTATTTCTAGTAAGACATCGATCATATACGAACTTATTTATATTCAATTTTATTACCTAAAAACATCGGGCCAGTTCATTTGCGGCTTGGGCTGCATCCTAGCCCTTGCGGCATAATGTGCGCACACTCTTTCAAACACACATGCGCGAGCGCCGAATTCACCGACGATATATTTCTCCACATCTACAACATCATAAGTCTCTGGATCGCTTGCCAAAGTCAGCTGACGTCTATTTCTCGAGCGGTACGTTGCTGCAAAGAAAAATAATACAATAATAATCAATAAATATTTTTTTTGAGGTAATGCAAACCATTGAACGGCTTAGCCGTCTTTTTATTAACGTTTTATTTTAATTTTATATTTTGAAAAAAAGCCTTATACAGAGCAACCTCGATATAACAAATCGGAGGGGAACAAGAAAATATTCCTAATATCAAGTAATTCGTTGAACTGAGGTTTGTTATGTTGAGGTTAGATTGGTCTAAAATTCGTTATAAAGAGGTCTTTACAAACAAAAGCGTGTCGAAACATGTCGAGACATGAATCACATTATAAAATTAAGAGTTATATTATTATATAAAGGTTTTGGGTTGGAAAATTGGTTAATTAGAGGTATGAATACTTTTTCTTGATAGTTGAAAATTCGTTATAAAGAGGTTGTACGCAAAGAATGTTCGCAATGTAAAGGCATATTTTATATTGACTCCTATGGACAATTCAAGGGAATTACGAAAAATTTGTTAAATCGAGGAAGTCGTTATACTGAGGTACGTTATATTAATGTTGCACTGTATTATAATACCGATGAATTATATGTTAAATGTGCAAAGGTGCATCAAAATAGTAGTCATTAGTCTCAAGTCACGGCGCAGGTGTTATGCTTTAATCACGGAATATGTATTATATACAATGTTAAGTAGAACAAGACGTTATTTTAATATAAGTTATAAACGTAAAGCAAGAGAAAGCTTCGTCTTGAAAATCCGTAGGCACTGGCTATTTTTCAAAACTCACGGATTGTGATTAATACTTAAGTCATTAATATTTTTTCATTTTGTCTCTAAAATACAAGATTGACATAAGAGAAACCGTACAAGAGCTGTGTAAGTCTCACAATACGTTTCTAGATTTGTTTTGTATGCTTAATGACAGAAAAAATCTTATTAGCAGCATATTTTAGACCCAAAAAACTAGAACCTATGTAGGCAGTGAAGGTTTCTTACCGTTACCATCATTTGATTTCCCAATAAGGTGCTAAAATCGAAGTAGCTATGGTATATGTAAGCTTATTATGAATTCAGTTGCTGTAAAATATTCAGTCGCAGTATGCGGAAATGCATATGATAAACCAAACAATAACCTATAAATGGAGGTCTGTTATATAATGTATGCAGTGTCACGATTTTCAGTTTTTAGTACTTATTACGCTTTCAATAAAATTAATTCGATGTATTTCGATTTCCTTGTATTGTGTGGTGAAATCATTATTGAAAAAATTTATTTCACTTATTAACATAAATATGATTATTTGTATTAATTTTTTTCACTCTAAGAAAAATTATAGGTCAAGTGACATGTTTTATAGTTTTTAATTTTACCTTACTCCTATGATTGATTGAAGTAATAAGTCAAAACTTTTTCGTAGTAATTTAGTTATTCTGTTCCGTTAAAATAATTTTTTCATTGAATATTTACCTATTACATATTGATTTTAAAATTATACCCTTATAGGTTTTATAGTTTTCAATGAACATGAAATAAGACTGTTATAAAATATAAAAAAAACTATTTAGTGGTCTTTATATAATTTAATAGTTCTCAGTATATATATTATTTCTTTTGTTAAAATACAACTGCTTAACTAACTAACTGGGATAAATTATATAAATTTAAATCTGATACAAAGATTGACCAGAGACTTTTCCAACCTAATTTATATATTGAAATAGATTGCTATGTTAGATATCTTATAAGAAAGGCTGATCCGCCATTGTGCCGTCTAAAAATACACGTCAAAATCCAGTCCCTCGACTAAAGTGGATTTTGAAGTTCCTTGCTAACTGAACCATGATTATAAATACTCTCGACAATGCTATTAAATCAATATCATTATATTTCTGTTTTAGTATGTTTTTACTTTATCTGTCTCCTTCACACAAAATATTACGTAACGATTTCCATATTAAGTAACTAAATGAATTTTATTAATTATGCTATAATTAAACTTAAAACAAGCTAACATATTAGATTCACTGGATGAGTTTAATATTCAAATGAGTTCTGCGCAAAAATTGCAATTTAATGTTGTATTTTAATGTAACCATTCGCAATTACGAAATGAAAACAGAAAGTGATTTTATTTCAATATGCATCTGGATTATTTTGATGAGTTAGAACTATATGCTACTATATAGGTTGATGCCGCTTGCAAAATGCAAAGAACAAAATTGTATTTGCTATAGAACCTATTAGATCCAATGGATGAATTAATTAAAAAAAAATAGTTTCTTAATTTTCATTTTTTTGTAATGAGTTTATTTAAGTTAGTTTTATATATGTAATTTTTAAGCCGTTTAATAAGAGAAGATATTTCATTAAATAAAATCATTGAAAATTGGAAACTTAATTTACCTTATAACCTCGATTGTGGGCGTGTACAGCATAAACAATTTAAATATGAATGTACCTACCTACTAGCCCAATAGTGACAATCAATAATAATACTCTGAAATTAGGTTTCCTTTAGGTATTCTATAATTAAAACAATAACGAACAAAATATGTTTAAAACTTTTAGAGATTAATAATCGTGCGCCGCTGGAGGTAAATACTGCCATGATCGTAAACATATATTTAGGTATAGATTATTCAGAACTATGAGTAGAATTATCTAATGAAGTATTAATAAAAAATGTAACACAAATATAAAACCTACCGGGACTTAATGAATAACCCAACTTCTTGAAGAAATTCGTCAATCGTACACTGCCCAAAATAACAGGAAATCCGACCAATTGCACCGGCAGCTCGAACGGTGAATCGACGCATACAATCTCATTGTAACTCACGCACACAATTAATATAATGCATAATTTATTGAAGTTCATTTTTGCACACTTAATTTCGCACGCTTCAATCGAGATTCTATTTTTAAACGTAGTCGCCTTTTTACAGAATAAAGCTATTTTAAAACATAGACGAAATCTATCAATATTCGATATTTAAAAATTTTCGCGCGCGTTATGCAAACGAGCCAATTGTCAAAACTTAGTGGCAGTCGGTACGTGCATTAAGTTTGACTCGAATAACTGGTAATGATGGTATTGGGTCTGCGAACGATAGGACTTCCCCGTCTCGTTGGTCAACCGTAAAGTTATGTCATCACGCAAGTAGGTTATTGTGCTCACTTACAGTTGGAATTTCCCTAATTGAGCATTAAGTTAATATTTCAAATATATAGGTATGTGTATATTTCTCATGTACGAATTCAAATGTGAAGAAATTGTTAAGGGATCACTAATATAATTTATAATATACAAGCTATATATTTTTTGTATGATAAATAGGTGTTTGAAATGCTCTAATCTGGCTAGCTGTTACTTAAAAAAAATGTCATAAATACGGCCCCTTTAGAGGCTCCTGTAAAGTTAAATAGGTTTTGTTCTACGAGTGAAGTTTCCAAACTTGCTGTATTTGCTTGAATATTCTTGAAAGTTAAAGTATTTTACTTAATAGAGTTTAACTTTTAATGATATCGGCTACACAATTTAAAAAAAATTATAAATGTAATGAAATCATAAATAAAAGACTTTCCTTCTCAGGTGCCATAATTTCTACTCTATATGTTAACAATTTTGATTAGTTTTTGCATAGAAAGTAAACTGGTCGAGGCTAACCTGTTCACAACCTTGGAAAACCATTTAGTTTAAAATAATTATAAAACAAATTTCAATAAAATTCTTCACAAGAAGAAACACTCAGTGCGTATTTATATAGGTCACTTTAATTAAATTCTGTACCTGGATCCAGTGCATACGACAATTTCTTGAGGAATGAAGTAACTCGTACGGCCATTATTATGAATGGGAATCCAACTAATTGGACTGGCAATTCAAAAGGACTCTGCTCCGTGCCAACCATCACACAATGTAGCACTAAAAACGTTACCACTGTCCACAGATAAAAAACTTTCGACAGCTCCATTTTTACAGCTAACACCGACTTTTAAATTTTCAAATTTAAATTAGTTCATTCGAAATTGGCACTTGTTTTTACGGCGATGCGGGTTGGTTGTCTATTTTTAACTGACCATAGCCATCTGTGTGTAGCTTGTTCTAATGTTGTAATCTAATGGTCTATTACTAAATCACCCAGCCCATTTGACACTTGTTTCGTCAGGACAAACCGAATTTGTCAAGGACCGTTAAATAATGATGACGTGACAAAAATCAAGTATGCTAAAACATTTTTATTCCTCACAGACTTGATTCGATACGTTTAACTGTTGTATCATAAGTTGATACAAATAATAAAGAAAAAAATATATATTCCACACGAGAATATGAAAAAATATATATTATAAAAAATATATATATTATTAGGAATACTACGAGAAACTTAAAAAAAATATAAATGGAGTTACAATAAAATGTCAAAATATCCCGCGCACACGAATGCGCAATTGCGCATGCGTCTAATAAAACGTCATTAAACAAACTGATAGTACTAAAATTGTTAACCCCACTGTCTATTGTCTTTGGAAGGTACTAGAATGTTATACAAGAAATTACCTAACCGTTTGACAGTAACTGATATATAACGTAACGTGTAGACAAATATTAAATAAATCTAACGTAACTAACTGGATGTTAATAAACAGGAATTTAAAAAAATTAAATACTTAAATTGCCGCAACGATATCAAGTGTGATATAAGATAAATTTGAGGGTTGCATGGAAGGGATCGCTTCATAGCGGTAAGGCCGCCTGTTGCTTTTTTATTTTAGCACTTTGTATAATAAAGTGTCTTATAGTAACGACGCATAAATAAATAAATATATAATAATTAGTAACTTTATTTCTATATGATTAATACAATATTTAAAATTTAATAAATACAATGCACATATTATATATACATTTGATTCAGTGTTCTTGATTCGTATAAACTATCGTCACTGTAGCTTACATACGCGCCGTAGATGTATGGAAATTGAGATAAGGGAAACTAAGAACAATTATATTTCCGTAGTGAGGTACGTAACTCTTCCGATACCTAAACGAGTAGTCTTCCGTTTCTTTATTATAAGAAAATCAAGACGTGAATAGTTTTTTTTATATATTCTCTTTAAAGTTATAAAATTGTCATTCTATATGCTTGAAGTTCACTGGTAATTTGTTTAATTTATTTTTTTGTTTTCCAACTGCCAGCTTGGAATGATTAAGTACAACAAGCATAGATTAAGTGTGCTTAAACTCTACAATACTTGCTTTACAATTATTTGATTAAACTTAAGTAAGGGACACATATTTAGGTTTATTATCTCTGATTACATAACATTGTGTATTGTGGGATCCGACGACTATTGTCTTTGATGGAGACCACAAAGGCCTTTACATGACCTCAATTTGTAAGATTTCCCACCAACATACATATTATATGTATTTGCGGTTAATATGCATATTTAATGATAAGGGCTTAGTTGCCTTTTACACTCAGCTAATGCTACTTAGCGGTTAGCTACCTACGATCCTAACCAGCTCAGTAAGCAAAGGAATAAGGAAAATGATAATAACCAAAGGAACACATTTTTTTTTTGCAAAAAATGAAGTTGGGCACCTAAGTCGATGATGACACAAATTCAATTTAACGTCGGTAGGGCTCGGTTTAGAAAATAATTGAAAAAAATTGCGTCGAATCCATAACAAAATCATGATCCTTTCTTACTTTACATGTTTATAAAAAAAATCAGAAGCATATATTATATATATTCGATTGGTAGGTAAAATTAAAATTAAACTAAAAAAAACTACTATAACCGTATTTCAGAGCGAAGTAACATCGTACTTCATATTTTACGCTGGCTACTTAGAGGAAAAATTTAATCAACTAGGCTAATTAACTGCTCCCATCGCAAGTCCAAGAGTTGAGATTTAATTTTATATGTGATACCGGCACTTAAGAAATGAAAAACAAAATGCATTTATAATTTTGTAATTCGACCATGACAAATAACTTTTACTTTCTGAGTGTAAACGTATTTTATTTATAATATAAGCATCACTGAAGTTCACAAATTTAATAAACTGACATTTAATATTTATCATAAAAAATATTGAACAGTTGTAGCTGGGTAACTTTACTAATGTAATTATAATGAAGCATAGAGACTTCTTTACCTTGTATAATTTGACAAAATTCGTCGTAGCATTTTGATTAAGTATTGAATAGATTCAGTAAATACATAGTTATAAACTAATTCTAAATTCCGGTGTTCGATTCTGCAAAAACATCTTAGTGTACTTAAATAAGGTGCCGCCATGAACGTGAACATGGGGTGGGTAAGTAATTTAATATAGAAAATAATGGTGGCGATTCTGATATACACCACTAAAACTAAAAATCTCTAAATTTAGGTTTAGACCTGTCAAACGTGTGTAACCTATTCTAAATGTTTCTACATTGACAATTTAAACCTCATTGCTATCATTTTAGAGATGTATAGAATAGATTACGCTCTCTAAAACTGTTTGACAGATCTAAAGCTAAATTTAGAGATTTTTAGTTTTGAGTGTGTACATCAGAATCGCCACCACTATATGAATGCATACCTGACGCCTCCACTATCAGCATAACAGCTAAAATAGCACTCAATCTGCCCATTTCACTTAATATTCTACCGCAGACTTCTTCGCACAGTGTCTGAGTGTGTTATAACGTCTTAGCCAACGAAATATCATTGGGGTCGCGTTGTGACAGAGTCGATTTCATTAGTTATTACAAAAATTAGTAATCGGCTTATAAAGCAATAAATATATTTTTTAGTTTTGGCATGTGAGCTGACTAGGCATTTGGAAAGAAGGTTGTACTTTTTAGATGACGTTTGATGATGATGATTTAAGGGCCGGCAACACAACCATTAATATGTGTTTATGGGCTAGGGCTGTTGCTGTTGCTACTTAGGCCATCGGGGGGGGGCTACTTCTCTCCCCTATTTTATAAAAAAGACTTCAGGAATAAGATATAAAAATTTGTTATAGATACGAAAAATTACATTTGCCATTGGGGTCATGAGTCCGGCTCGTTTCCCCCTATTTTATAAAATAAGAGTTGTGCAGTTGAAGGGGGCCCGCGATCCACAGCTTAGGGAACACGATTCTGTTCCTGTTGCACTGATTATATTTCTTCAGATTTGACCGTAGGAACTTAGCTGTACTTGTGCGCGGCCTTGTTCAACTTTTACTTTGTTCTATAATCAAAAACCAAAAATAAATTTGTAACGCAATTAAATAATTTGCTTCTCATAACCTAATTTCTTCAACCATTTTCCTTACATTTCCAAATAGTTAAATAACTCGCGTGACCAAGGCCACAAACAAACACGTAATAAATCGATTAAATTCAAACGAAACAGTTTTACCCTATTGAACTATTATTCGCTTTTTATTTTATTAAAATCGAATCAGTTTTTGTACTAGACAAAATCAATGTTTATATATGTAAAGGCTTTGGCGAATTTTAATAATATATTTCGTTATTCAAGTAAAATTTGCACAGATATTTTGTGTGAAGTATTTTTATAAAACAATACAGATTAGCTTCAACCTATTGCAGTGCAACCTATGTATATACTCATATATCCGCTGTTTGAAAGAGCAAAAAAAAAGTGTTCATAGTTCACGTTCCCGCGTAGTTTTTTAGCATTGTCTAGTACAAAAAGCAGGAGCAGGTTTTAAATTGAATTTTACATTATCGCGATCAAAACTAGTCTAAAATAATGATTAAATAATTCGGTGTGCTACTTTAAATAGGAGTTACGCAATCCACTTAAATTTGATACTGAATTTCTCTAGAGCCTGAGAAAGGATAAGGTGTGAAACCGCGAGAAGCAGCTAGTACTGAATATCCGATTGCAAATACTTGTGGTCATCTGCAGAAGTAAACACACTCAATGCAGTATCTCGTTATACATAATAATTTAATATAAACTCGTTATACAAAATAATTACAATACCGATATTAATTTATTTGCGAATGTGTCTTGTTAAAACGAGTATATACGAACAAATTGTTGAGACTATTGTGTAACTATTTCGTTTCATGTCATACGTGTGTATAAAGAGTATATTGTTTTTCAGTTAACCATATATACGGTTATGTACAGTCACATAGATATTAGGATTCCTACAGTATCTTATTACAGGAAAATCAAACGGGGACGATAAACGGATTCAATCTACTAAAAAGCAGAAAGTGCGCCTGAATATACTTAGGAGAAACTTTAACTTCATATCTGCACATAACAATTATAACGGTATAAAATCATATTTGTATATATCTAGTTTTATATATTCTGGAATTCAGTGATTAAAGAATATTTCATGTCTCATGAGCTATTCATATAGATATAGCGTATTTCCTAAGACCACGATGTTTCTACTTGAGCGTACGTTGCGTGTATTACATCTAACTACGTAATAATATACGTAATAATTTAGGTCGACATTCGCGCTCTGTAAGTTTTGGTCTTACAGCTCATTGGGTTCTGGTATTGAAAAATGAATGCGGAAAATGCGGTTCTTTTTCTACTTCTTTTCCGTTCTACCGATAGATATTATATTGTTAAGTTATTCTTGAGTAATTTTTAGAATTTGAAATACGGAGTATTTTAAGTTCTATTCTATTCTTATAAATATTCTATTCTTGCTATCGCCTGTATTAATTAAAATAATTAATCAAAGTTTTTGATAGATTTATTATAACCATTCTATTTAACTATTCAGTTAACCAAACAATAATAAAATTATAAGAATACTTAAACAATGAGTTATGCTTTATTTAAACAGTGTATCCTTAAGCGTTCTTTTTTTATTTTTGTAAAAAAAAATCGCTAAAAAAGCGAGTACCAATTAAAGCGTGAACGAACGGGATCAGTACAAAACTTTCCACGTACAAACACTGCGAGAGAAGTTTGTTTGATCTGTTTATTACCTTAAACATGGATTGTTTGATACAGTTTTGCTTAAATTATTAACAGAATAACGTTATACGCATGAATGCTTTTCGTAAAGAATATACAAAAACAAAAAAGTTTGTTTTCAATCATTATTTATTACAGTAGTGTTAATTTTGTTTTTATGAATTGATTTAAAAAAAAACTCTTATATAAGATAAAGTTTTAATATTATTTTATTATTTTAGTAAATTTGCTTGATATTGTGAACTTCGTTAGAGGTCCTCTGAAAAAAAAAATTTTCACGCAACGATTGGTTTGGGGATAAGTAATAATTGCCTGCTTAAGCTATATTAAATTTTGTCTTATGTGTTCTATCACAAGTGATGAATTTACATTTTTAAATGTATATTATTACACCCAGCCATCATCACACAAATGCGGAACGTACCAAGACACCTGTTCGGCGGTTTGGTATGTAAATTTAATAATAAAACTTAATAAAGTATACAGGTACAAAATATTTGACTAGATTTTTCGTGTAGCTCATTTTTTGTAAATCCCCTAAACCCCTCATTATTCCGAAACACGTACGGTTCTAAAATCCGGTAATTAAAAGTAATAAAAATTGCGGTGCAAAGTATTTTACATTTCGCTCTGGCTTATTTTATCGCACTCTACATTAAAAAGCTTCTGTCGCCACAGTGCATTCTTTCGTGAACGTAATTTTACAAATATAAGCATGTTTCGACTGTAAATGACTTTGTTCGCGTTAGATTAGTAACTAGATTTTGTATGCTACTCTAAATAAAAAGCGTGCCAGTGCGAATAGGACTCGCAAACGAAGGTGTCTGTACGTATCTTCAGGTTTATTGTCTGGAATGCCCCTAAAAATGAGATTATGAGATACATTTATAATTGATCGAACAAGCGATAACAACGATGATTTTTTTATTCGACCTATTTTGGGGAAGGCAACAGGCGATAGACTGTGAGCTCTCTTTTTTACTGAATGGCTTATTTTCTTTCTCTCATTCTATCTCCACTTTTAGCTTTGACAATCATCTTAACTTTCGTATAAAAGTCAGATTTTAATATTATGCATAAAAATCATGTCAAAACAAAAAGGAAGTCAAACATGCCGCCGACCGGTTACGGTGAAGAAGAGGGTCCCTAATCTTAACGCATACATACGGTTAACTTAACTACAGGAGATTAATATTAACAAGCCAATACACGAAGCAGAGGCCACTCTACAATCTGAAATACAGCGAGGATTGATTCCGGCCCCTCGCCAAAGCCGGTCTTTCGGCGACATCGGACTCCCCGCTTTGTTTAAGAATAAGTTTCATATATACTTAAAGATTGGATTAACTTTGTTACCGCGATTCAGGCCTCGGGTTTTGATTGGTCATTTCGTCATGGACGCTGGAGCAAAAACTGTTGCGTGAGGCAGCAAGTGCTGGCAAGTGTACCGTTAAGTTGCGTTTATAAAAACGTTTCATATCTGATCACAGTGGCTACATACAGCAAGTCTCCAAACGAGTCAAGTTCGGACAATTTTGAAATTTATTTTTATAAATCATAAAAAAACAAACTCTAAGCGCTTTTTTCACTGACTCTATATAATCTTTGTTTAATGTTAAAGTAAGATAAAACAATATAATTATGTAGAAGATAATACAGTTAAGGTTTTACTAAAGATAATTCTCAAGAAGAACGGCTTTAAACAGAAACTATTATTTACGAAAGTTCCCCGCGATTTCTCTAGTATGATCTTCATATTGTCGCTTACTTTTTTTAACAGGGCACCTCCAAAATCACCGAAAAATAGTTTTTTTAAAGTTACACCGCGAACACAACCATTCGGTGCCAAAAGCCTCCTCATTTTTTGAAGTCAGTGAACAAACATGCAATTGTTTTCGCAGTTGGGACGTCCAAACGAACCATTCAGTCCATATGATAATATACTTAAGGTCCAATGTTATAAGTTGTTAAATAATTGCATTTTGTATATAATTAATATCTTACCAAACTAACACAACGAACAAAATCAACACAAAATACATAATTCAGTAAATGACTAAACATTATAACAGCATGTGTAAAAAAAATCTTTTACATCTTGACCAAATGTGTCCCACGAAATAAAATATAAAATAAATCAACGTGAGGCATATTAAGGAAATAAGAAACTGTTAATAGCTCGAACGTCATGTAAGCTGAAATTATTTCTTACATGCAAATTCATAAAGGATTCTGTTATAACATTTCGCTATATTAGTTATCTTACCCATATTCGTTTTTAATATTTGTTTATTTTTGTTTAAAAACGCTAATAATCACTAATCCAATGTTTCTAAAAAAAGCTCTTCATTGATATAAGTTTTAGAACATACCTATCGACGTGTTGATTTGCTCTACAGGAAGTTAGAGACCGCTATAGAAACTAAAAGCAATCGACCTAAATTCATTTTAGATAATGGCTCTGAGATTGTTCTTTTTAAATTAACTCAACGATTGACTAAAACTACTACATGATATAATTGAAATCTGTGATATATATTATTTCGTCTCATACCACTAGTCAGTGATTAAATGTACTACAGGCATACTAAAAGGAAATTATATTTAAAAAATCGTATCTATGAAAAACCGGGATGATACCAGAAGTAATGAAATTATTTTTATAAATACCCTAAAATAGTATTGACAGAGAATTGTCACTGGTCCTATTTCCATATACACTTAAAAAACATATTTATTAACAAGTATTATATATGATTTGGTTAAAAATTACGGAGGCATTGGTACATTAAGTGTCATTCAGCTATTTTGTACAACTAAAATACTTCTATTCCAAACGTTTAAATAGGAAGGTATTCGATACCTGTTTGTAAATAGGACACTTTGCTTCTGACATCAAAGGATTTTTATTCGTCTAGTAAAAACCCTTCATGAGTTCCACTAACACTTGCACTTTCCGTATAATTTAATTTAATTTTAATTCCAATCAAATATTTTAGAAAGAATTAATACTATTGATAAAACTGGCACAAAAAATTTAAATTCAAAAGTTTTTCCGCTAGTTACAAATTCCAGCTAATGCTTTAAAGTAATAACCACAAGCTTTCAGGCTGTAGCGGACACCAAAGTGCTTTGAGCTTCAGTCGGCGACAGGTTTTTGTTGGGAAAGCTCGCGTGTTTTGAAATACATAATGTAAATGTGAATATGTCGCGTTCGTAGTTAATGTATATTACTTGTGAATGCTTTCATGATTTAAGGTAAGCTTAAAGGAATATTGTTAGCATTTTTACGACTAAATATTATTTAAAGATTAAATTTTTACACAAAAATTACGTGATTTATAAAAATATATTATAAGTTTTTAATAATATTGTATGTATTATGTGGGTCTAAGTGCTTAAAGTTATTTCTAAATTAAATATTTAAAGGGAGTGGAATGAAAATCATTTATTATATTACAAGGACACATATTCATATTGCCTACATAAGATGCTATTAGAGATCCTATCTAGAGGATCAATGAAAGCCTTTTTTATTCGTATACATAAATCTATAATAATATAATAATATAAACTACATCTAATTCATATAGATCTAATTTAGACGTAACAGAACTGTAAGTATGTAATCGTTCTCATAAATCGTTGAAACTGACTAAAGGTAAAACTATTTAATAAATTAAATAAATAAAAAGGGCAAATGTTTTATCATGTATGCCTATATACACAAAACTCTTATCAACGGAAAGTATGCATTAATATGGAAAAACTGGGAATCCTGGAATGAATTTTCAATTAAAGAGATTCTAATTCTAACAACGATTGTTTATAACAAATAAGTACCTACATGGCTTACAGAATACTATAAATATTAATAAAACTTTTTAACGCATACAAAATATGAATTAATTGAATTTATCGTGCATATGATCTATTGCTATGACTCATCATCATCAGCCTATATTCGTCCACTGCTGGACATAGGCCTCTTCCAAGGAGCGCCACACAACACAAACATTACACGCGCTATTACATATTATACATTAATTAGATAAATACAAAATATATATTATGTAAAAATTTAAAATAAAAATTCATAAATCAATATTAAAATAAATATATCAAAGGTAAATGTGTCAGCTTCATTATTCCTTTGGAACCGAGAATTTTATTACAGCTTAGCCGCAGAGGCGATTATTAAATGATATAATACGTCGGGGCATTAATCATGATGTTCACTACCTAGCTAGTTTCTGTTAATGTAATGTGACAATATAATACGAGACCGAATGAAATCATTTACCTTAGGTTAGGTAAGGTTGAACAGTCTTATATAAACCACAACTCCAACAATTTGATAGATGCAAATCCCCAGTTTTGAATTTTCCAAGTCAACACGTGCCAGAATTGTATTATTGCAATCTATGCCATTTAGATAGACGAGAACGATAGGGGTATGACTTTCTTTTATAGGTATAATATGTGAAATATCTCTTTACGAATAGGGGAAGTTTTAATTAATCTTTTTTTAAGTATTAAAATATTAACGGGCAAAAGTAAAAATACAATTGACACCAAAGAAAACGGTCGCTTAAAAAAATCTTGAAAAGTATCTTTAAATTAAAGTTACCTACTTTATGAAATGAAATTTAAATTTAACTATATTTTATTATTCGTAAATCAAATGCGTGTTGTCACAGCGTATCTTGGTTACAGTTGTGCTTTTTTCACGCGCTAGGTCTTTCAGGCATAGTGAAATATTCTGCCATATTCTGCATTATTTATGCCATTTATTTATTTAGAGCTTCTTTCGTTTCACATAGCGTGACATGTACTACTAATTCATTAAAGTTTCCTACGCCCTTACGGTAAGGTTGAGCTTTATTGTAACAATATCGCGTATTCCAAATAAATCATACAGAATCGGTCGGAATACATCAACTCATGCTATTTCAAGATTGAGGTCAGCCGATACAAGCGATCAATCAATAACTATTAGTACCTACTTATACTTGATTATGAAGTTATTATTTCGTTATTCTTAAAATATCCACGCTCAATCAGTTCCCGATTTATGTTTTGATACTGATAAACACTTCATAAGGGCGTAACTCAACAATTAGTTCATGAAAATCTATTTGATTATTCGACCAATCTCTATGTAGTAGTAAATAAAAAAAAGTACACCGTAAATATATTATGTGGAAATAATATACTCTAATAAACCTTTTACAATGAAAATTACACAGCAAACTTTTCAATTGATGTATTGCTCGTTATTAAAAGATATTTACTTTTAATGGCACACAACAATCTTGAAAATAGTTTGCTCACTCGATTGCGATATTTGTACATGTTTCATTCTCATGTTTGGCTATTTCCATCAGTATCTTGTAAGGGATTTGCTATCAATGCTATTATGATGGATGGCCGACGTCTTAGGTCGTTATTAGTTTAGGTATGGGAATATCTTAAATCCAAAAGTCATTAGAGGGAGAATATACTATCGGTAAGGTGCAGTAAGTAATTATGTATCTATAGAAATCTAAATGTATATTTTACACAATTGAGTAAAAAAATTAAAAAGGCTTTTATTTATATAAATCAACCATCGTCATGTTATCATAAATATACATTGTGTTTAAAAGTATTTTTTATTATATATTATATTGAACATCAGCCAGTCATCTACAGGTATAGATCATATAATGATTTTATCTAACGAACGTGGATACCAATTGATAGAATAAAAGTTAAAAAAATTTGCAGCGTAAGACAAATATTACAAATAGAAATTTCATTTGTACACAATGTATGACTCGAAGAAGATGTGCTATTTCTAACAAAAGCGGTTATTGATGCATTTTCACTGGAATTTGGCTACCTACCAGAAAAGACCCTGAGAGGATTTGGTAGTAAGATTGATATGACTTACCAACGAAGCCGAGCCTTATTTTTAAGTGTGTTATTTGGGAACTAACTGTGAGTACATACTCGTACTATGATAAACTTGCTCGTACGAACGCTAAATCTTCGGTTTTGGTTGGCTTCGAGTCACTCACATACATAGAACTTTCAATTTCTGAATTGTTATAAAATACAAGTATAAGGTTAAAATTAAATGTTTTAACACGACTATGTTTCCTACAATTGGATGTAATGAACGTTTTCAACTGTAAAGTTATTAAGAGCTGTACCTTGAAGGCAGGAAATGGGCGCGAAATTGGTAAAGGATTTCTCTTCCTTGCAGTTGCTTGCAGCTCAATGCTTTCTTACGTTAGTCGTTGTGTTTATGACACGATTTGAGGAATTCATTGATGATTTCCAAAGGACATGGACCACACACATTGAAGTGTATGCTTTATTGATAACGTTCACCATGCGCACTCGTCTAATCAATTTTTAAAACGCACTCCGCTTCCATTGGTCATTTTTTTTAAGAGAGAAAGAGTTTCTCAAATTTATTTTCAACATACAAACCTTATAGTTATTATAGGTATTTCAGACCTCATCAAAATTAATACAAGATATCAATCCCATAAGATATGTGTTACCCGTTTTAAGGGTGACGTAAAAAACTATATTGTTAATTAACAAATAATGTTAAATCTATTAAACGTCGTACATAGAGCCATTCCTTGTGCAATTAGATCTCAGTTCCCGGCAACTATTCCCTAATTAACTTTGCATTAAGCCGAGATTCAATAAGTTCACTGATTCTCGTTAATACGGCTCGAGAATTCATTCTATTTTGCATTATTGTGTTTTATGTTAGATTTTTTGTTATCTAGATTTAAGATCTTGGACTTGTCATGGATTAAAAAAATGACAAATAGTTTATTTAAGAAGAAAAATATAGTAATAAATAAATATCAATAAATTGATGTAATAAATATTAAAAAAACAACAGCCGTAGGCTGAAAAAAAGCTCATGAAATGATAAAAAAAATAATCTTTATTTGCACTAGTTGCGGTCTAGGTACTTAACCAACAGGAGGCAAAAATTTCAATTATACACAAAAACATCTTTACAGTAGACATGTCCTAGAGAAAATTCAAACCATATGTCAATAAATAAACAGTTTTTTTTTTCAATTTTATTCAAAACAATAAAAAAAATAGTCATGAGTAAAAAATCACCTACAGAATAAAAAGAATCTAGCCATTATAACAATTTACTTTTAAGTTTATTATTGACATGGCCACAAAAATTGAAACATTAATTAATGATTTACTTCGGCTTTTAGCATCCCAACACCATCGTGACTCTAATTGCATACTAAAAATAATACAAATTGTATGTTATTTTCACCCTTTTATAATCTAATAGTTTATGTGTATATGTATATTCTATTCAGGTTTTATACCCATTCAAATTAATTTCACAGCTTAAGAGTCATCTTTTCCACCAGAGCGTATTCACAGAAAGAGACGAAAGACTGACCAGTACCCGAATTACATAATTCAGTCTTCATTTGTGATTCCTTTAGTACCAACTGTGTCAGCGCGTCACACTTACCTACTTACACTTAACTCTTAATTAAACCTCATTTAAAACTCTGCAAAGTAATCTTTCAATGCTGTCAGAGTTATGGATTCACTACTTTATATATATAATCTCTGTGAGTGTGTATGTCACTGAACTTCTCTCAAACGAATGGACCGATTTAGAGTTATGGATATTAAGATTCTCGTGTCGGGGTTGAACTTGAGCTCGTTGGCGAAACTTTTTTAAGTTTTCTAAAGTTTTATTAGATATATTCTTAGTTTCTATTTATTGATAAACAAAAAATAAAAAAAACAAAAAAATTCCCCCCTCCAAGAAAAACCCCTTTTTTTTTTTTATAAATTGAAAATTGAAATCACATGTATGGCAAAACAACGTTTGCCGGATCAGCTAGTATTCTTATATTTATTGAAAATTAGTCTTAGATAATAGTTGAGCAAAATTCCACAATTAGAATATAATTCTAGGTTACAAATTATATGGAAAATCGATGTAGTTGACATCAAACTTTCGCAAATAGGTAAACCAAACCCTTCCAGTACGGACCAATGCAAATTAAGTTACTACACACCAAAATGATGGACTTTATAATATTTTTTGTTTATAAATAGTCCATTGTTGATACGATCGCGTGCCATTCGGTCGTAACCCCAAGATATCGATTTTAACGTAACAGAACAGGAGAAGTAAAACTGATTAGCTATCATTACTATATTTTCACAAAATCAAAGACAAATTAGTGAATTCCTTGAATCTTATAACGGGTTTTATTCCATACATTAAAAGTCTGTTACATATTTCCTTATTAGACACATTTTTTATGCTGTCGGCATGACACTTATATTTGTACCATCCCAAGTTTGTATGACCAATTAATAAGAAATTGCAATTATTTCCAAAATATAAATCACTGTTAAGGCTTTAATATAATTTATATTAACGTTATTAATTCATTAGAAGTAAAAGGCTTTTTTGTCATGCGTTACACATTAAAACCGCACGATGGTACCAAGTCGCTATAGATGGAAAACGGTAACAGCAGGGTAATGTTAGAAATAAAAACCTGAAGCGTTATTTGTGAGTTTTTAATCTATAGCATTAAAAAACTAGCTTTAATGCATATCTGAATTTATTAATGTCAAATTTTTATACAAAACTGACTTTGGTCTTTGTTATGTTTGAATTTTTTTATCTCTTGTTCTTCACCAAGATTTAAAATTAGTAACTAGATTTGGTTACCCCAACATTTGCTTTAGAAACGTAGACGTAGAAATATATTGTCCTGTTCCCATATGGGGCTTTATATAGCTTCACAACGAAATGTAAAATTTTTACAATTTACATAACGAAAGCCATCCATTACTAACTGACATGTTTTGTTCGTAAACTTTTAAATATTGAGCTACCTCCGTTATGAAATTGCTATGCCATTTAATATTATGTGATGAAGTTAAAAAAATTTCATCCATGCTGGCCCACAGACGTCGCTTTTATACGTATATTTTTCTCTATTCTTTATTTTAAGAGCAGAAATACCACTTATATTATTATCATACAACTTTGAAGAATTGCGCCGTAAGTTATTTTTTGTTTAAAGGCATAGGACACGCATCATATACATATATTCCGCGTAAAGTTTTGAATTTTAAAAAACACTGTTTTGAACACTGAATGTTTTATAAATTATTTTGCACACTAAAGACGTAATGAAATTACTGAAGAAAAACAGCCAACAACACTTTGATTTTAGTAATTCTGTATTTCAAATTCCACAAATTTTAGAGCGGAATTAATTTTTATATTTTCTGCGTGAAAGAAAAGCATTTTTGAATTTTTACATTTCATTGTACACGACAGTAAATTGAAAAAATATAGGATATATTAGCGTAAGTACTGTTATAAATTTAGCATATGTAAACATGTATTTGTATTTATTACTATGAAGAAACATTTCTAATATCAAAGATAGGATCGGTCATCTAGAGTAATCAGTATACACCCTTGTAGCAATTGGCTTATATCAGGCATCCCATTTATAGGTCAGCGTTGGGAAATTTTTATCGATTTATGATACGGACGCACATTGCTGATACCATATGTTATGTTTAAATTTAGCTAATATTTGATTAATCGGTAGGGTTGATAAATTTATAGTCACAGTTTTTATATAATAACTTATTACCCTGATTATAAAAAGCCTGAAATGCTGTTAGATAAAAAACACCAAAAAACTGAATTTTTTGTAGGTAAAAACCCGGTATGACTAAAAATGTTATCATTTATAAAGTAATATTTTATTTAAAAATATTTTTAAAGAGATTAATAATTAATATTAATTAATTAATTAATAACAATCTTAATTTTAAAGGAAACATAATTTTTGTTATACTGAAAATTATAGATGCTATTTATTCTAACATTCATTTTACTTCAAAGACATACCTGCTTTGGATGTTTGCAATGGGACGTCATAATATAAATAAAATTGTGAATTCCAGCCCGTGAAAAGCATTGATATTCAAGAAACGTACAATATTGATATTTTTACATTCAGATTGAGTGTTGGTTCAGTGGTTGGTGATGAGTGCTTTTAAGTTTTATTTTAAGCTCCTATATGATCGTTGTTGTCAGAACAACAAGTTTAAATACGATTTCAGTACGTAAATAAGTTCACGTTTATTGATGCTTTCATAAGCATATGTGTGTTTTATGTGAACTTATATGTTCATTATCCTAGGTATGCAATACTCAAGCGTATGTTGACGACGTTATTTTAAATACTAGCTTGTTCAGCTATTGATTGTTAAAAACAGTTTTTAAGTTCTTAAAACTTTTTAAGCTCTTTTAAACTTATACAGAATGAAACATAGGCTATAACAGATAAAGATAATTGTCGACGGAGAAACTAAAGACGAACATCTATTATTGCAAACTACAGTAGATCGTCTTAATCTTTTCTTCATAAAACTGCTTACGTACGCAAAATGACTTTATGTGCCATATTGAACGGCTATAAAGATAATTTACTTGACTATTACGTATCAGGGATGCGCTGCCATAAATTGCAATAAAATGTTCCAAATCTGATTTACTATTATAAGTCAACTATAATGTCAGCATGGATATAAAACATACTAATGCTAAAATCTTCAGTTTGAGGTCCGTTTTGCAGAAGGGTTGGTTTTTTTTTATATAAAACGGGGCAAACGGGCTGGAGGCTCGCCTGATGTTAACATAACGCTTAAGCGACACCACCGCGCATGGACACTCGCAATGCCAGAGGCCTCACCAGTGCGTTGCCGGCCTCTAAAATGCTTATACGCTCTTTTCTTGAAGGTCCCTAAGTCGTATTTGTTCGCAAATACCTCTTTTGGCAGCTGGTTCCACATAGCAGTGGTGCGCCGCAGAAAGTGCCTTCTGAAGCGCTCATTTTTATTATACCCTACTCCCACACCATTGCACCAACTGAGTCTTTAAAGTAATTGTTTCATAATTGTTCAGTACACAAACCAGGCCCGTTTAAAACATATATCCAAAGTTTCATTGAAACTTTCCCGTAACTCCAAGTATATCCCACTCAGCTTGAGGTGTTTATTAGTAAAGTTATATGAACGCATGTGGACTTACATTTCAACACGTAAAGCGCCTTCTAATATGTATTTAAATGTCTAAAATATTCGTTTTCAAATAACGCTTTTGATACCTAAAATATATTTTTTCAACGCTACGCGATACAGTAAAACTTCCGTCCAGAAAAACGGGTACTTAGGACCGAAAGGAAATGACATCATTTAGCCCGGAATCCAGAAGTATTTCGTTGAAAGGGTTATGCATAAATCATTTTCTCTGTATCCTCTTTACCGTTTTGCTGTTAAGGATTGATATGTATTAGGAGCTGATTCTAGTTTTGCATAAAATATATTGAAATAACATTTATCTTTGTAGATGTAGATATAATATATTTTATAAAAGTGATTTATTAAAATAATATATTTATGACAACGTTTCGGTTTTAAGCAACCATGGTCACGGCAACTGAAAGGTGACAGGTGATTTGAAGATTGAGGTGATTTATTTTAATAAAACAGGGGGCAAACGAGCTGGAAGCTCATCTGACTAAAGTGATACCGCCACCCATGGACACTCACAGTGCGTCGGACTATATTTAACCCGACAATACGAGTCAGTCAGGTCCTCTTGTTTATTGGAATGCTGTTTAAAGTTCCATAATAACTCTTATATAATAACCCTTTCTAGGTTAGGCATCCTCACAAGCATGGGTTTTCTGACTATATTTAAACACACACCGACAGAAAAGTTGGCATGGCGTTTTTATAAAGTATTTTTTTTTAATGTGTTAAAAAAAGACCATATTAATTTCGTAATATTATTAGGTATTTGAAGCTTTATTTCTAAAAATCGATGTTGTTACCGCAACTTTACTCGAGATTCCCAGAGGTACTACATATCCTTCAAGGTTAGACCTATACGTAAATGTAGTCTGTATATATTGCAATGTACGCATATACGACAATGGAAAGTTTACGCTTTGACTGAGATTGAAGATGATAGGATTTAGAAATAGTATTAAAATTGGTGGTACCGTGGTTTTGCAGTGCCTATCATCATGTTTGAACTAGAAAAGTAATAAAATATAAAATTAGAAGAATACATTTTTATTCAATGATAATAAATAAGATTTCTCTATCAAAATATCTTGGTGTTAAAATAATTTTACATAATATATCATTTAGAATTATTCTCCACAAAACTGTCCAATAATTATTTGTTCAGGGTAAAAAAGACAATATACGGTTAGCCAATAGTTTCGTTGAACATACACGAATTATAATATATATTATAATATATAGTCATACAACTCTCGCTTTCGTCTTAAGACTTCTGTTGATAATTTTACGACACGATAATATTCATGATTTCTGGGTCGTTATCCTCTATCCTATTACTAATTCTGAAAGTATTTATGTATATGTGAAATCGACTATATTGAGAGGTACGCACCTAGCCCTTAGATAAACCCTATATACCTTCTTACCTATAGGAATAAATTCTCTCGTTATTATAACAGCCTCTCATTTCAATTCACGGCTTACTCAGACACTCTACAAAAATCCGAGCACCTACCAATTTAATTCACAGCATTTTCTTTCATTATCTGACCAAAATGAATACCTGATTTTCAAGCAAAAAGTGCGCCACGTTAGATCTCCGCAGCTTAATTTGAATTTTAATTAATTTTGTTTGTTAATTTATTTTCAACTGCAACTTTAATTTGGAACAACAATTTGTGGGCTGTGGTTTCGTACGTATCGTACGCTAATATCTTTACTCATTTATTTTTCTTGAAAATGTAAAAAAATTATATTTATAAAAAAATATAAAAGTAGGAGACATAAAAGGAGATAATTTTTTTAATAAAAATACCATAATTTTCTACATTTCTTGAATTATTAAAATCAAGCATTTATTGTTAAAATTGCTGGTAAACATTAAAAAAAAAGTTTTAACTCATTCATTTAATAAAGTTTTCTTTAAAACTGTTTGCCTAAATGACGAATTGACGTCTTATCAGAGAAATCAACTTTATCGACTCAGCAGATGAAAAGACTTCCCCTTGGAAATTAAGGAATGAATACAAACAATTCAGTTTCCAAACTTGGAAATATAACTTTAGGTAATGACGATTTTCTACCATAATTAATAAAGTATAACATATATCTTTTGGTTTACACATTTTAATAATAATCGCTATATATATATTTATTATTCAAGCAAAATATTACAAAATAAACACAACTTAAGTTCACCAGTCGTCTAAACCTTCAAACTATCGCCTTACATCTTTATCCTTATGACTTTACCCAAGTTATAAAGTACCTTTCCAGATAACTCTGAAACTGAACTCTTCAAATTTATCTCTATGCAAAGGGTGATATTTATGGCTGGCTAGAACGTCTAACTGCTCGTAAAACTTTGTAAATGTCCGTCAATTCAATGTAATGTTGTTCCTTCGTAGGGTCATAGATGTTTATCCGCTATTTCACTTATAACAGACTATCCTTATCCTTATCCTTATCTAGGATTTATTAAAAAAGTAATTCTGTTCAAGCCTGCATTAGGGTAGGTACTAGCTATATACTGTAGTTTAATTCTGGTGACAAGAACAATAAATAAACATTAATATGTCTCACATTTATTTAAACATCTTTAAACCAGACTTTGTTTCCATGAAGCAAAATACAAAACTTATTAATCAAAACCATAAATGTCATTGCCTATTAGAATTATTAGTGTATACTGAAAAAACCTCGGTTCTCTACTATCAGATATAACGTTTTCCAAAAAAAAAACTTGCTCTTTTGTATCCACATCTGCACAGATCGTACGACTACGTAATCCATCACGGATTAATGATGCATAATTTACATTTTAATATTGTGACCAGAATTATTTACATTCAATTAAGTATTATAGTTTAATACCTTAAACACAGAATATAGTGAATTCTTCATAAATAACCGCAGGTGTCGAAAACTTCGTCAAAGCTTTTGAAAAGCTTTGAGCTTTTCCGGAAAACACCGCAGTCGTGGTTTCACTTCCGCAGAGGAAAGGCGTTCGCTGCGCTTTTTAAGAATCACGTAACTTATAAGCATGTATTTGACTCAATATTAATAATATAATTGACTCAAATTAAAATTAATTGTGCGGTGTGAAAGTCAGGTGAGTTATAATTTTAATCACTATCGCTTATCTCCTTAAAAGCTAGAAAAAAAGATATACTTTTTACAATGATAAATTGACTCGTAAATGATGTATATATATATAATTGCAATAAAGAGGAGAAGATGCCGATTTTTTTCAAGATTCTTTTGGTGGTATTAGAGAAACACTTGGTGAAATTTAAATGCTTTTACGAGTATGAAGCCTCGTGTAAACTAAAAGCTTGTTATCAACACTGAACCGTTAAAGAAGGTGGTTGTCTATGTATTATACAAAAATACACATCTGTTATGCGTAGATTTAAAACAGTGATTTACAAATTTTGGGAACATTTATGTACTACAGTATGACAGGTTAGTCTAGAATTTGTACATTACAAATAGGAAGAGTTGTATTTAAAAGTACATTGTCAATAATCTCATGGCTAATTTACAAATTTCAAATTGGATACATTTTTATATACAACTCTGGGAAACGATTTCAATTATTGATTCAATCATTTATATAAAGGTACCAGCATCTTATTTACAGGGCACTATAATTAAACTAAACAAAATGGCATTGTATACAGAGATTATATAGAGAGCATATTGAGATGAACAGTTGTTTAAATTCTTAAATGGATGCCAATGTTTATATATTGTATGTCAAGACATCAAAGCAGACGCTTAGGCATTAATCATTGTCTTTGATTGGCCCGCTGTAAGCACACGAGATAATTGGTCCCAAGTCTAGTTGAGCGTTATTGCATCCACATTGAGTCTGCATACACCACACACAGTATTACAAACAACCATTGACGCAACTGGCTGTATCTGAATCGGTTTAATTTTAACACAAGCTCAGGCAAGATGGGCTTTCTGAGCCACATATTTTTTTTAGTATGATTATTACTTCAGATGTTTCCGAATGTGATGTGATATACGAGAAATCCGTAGAAAGGTATAAAATCAAATCCGAAAAGAGAAGAGCATATGCTCTGAAACCAGATTTCCTAAAGGCATTTCATAAAAATGCCATCAAAAAAAATCTCACCAAAATATGCCAGACCTTTAATAATTCTGATTAAACACATTTATAGGGTAAGTATTACTACACAGATGATAGCTATTATATATTTGGAAAGGTATGTATTAATTTCACATTTAGCTTAGGGCTTATTACTGAATAACCTTATTGGAGATAATAAAGAATAACATTTACTATAAGGTCGCATCACGGGTATGATCAACTTTTACCCACTAACATGTAATTTCAACTTTTAAATTTTAAGACAAATTTATTTAATCTAAAACAACACCATGAGTCTTTCTGCTCGATCAGTCCTCCATCTGTACCATGGTGGCTCGGAGTGAAACCTCCGGATTACAGCCCGAGCGTTCACTGGACAAATACTACTCAAGAATTTGGTGACCTGGATGTTGATGTGGAGTGAAAGAAAGGAAGTTTGAACCTTATTTCAACCTAAGCAACTCAAAATATCTCAATAAAACGATAGCTCTTTAGGATTTACTTTCTCTAAAAATTTTGACAAAAATCACTAACGACATTGTCAGAATTGACAGGCAATGACTCCAATGTGCGCGTTCAAAAACCGCAATCGACGAAAACACCGACTCAATAAAAAAAATTTAAACGTTACAACTCGTAAAACACAGTATAAAAGGTAAATTAGTTTTAATGTTATTTATATAATACTCTGCAATGCTTATTTAAAGTCTCTTATGGATCCTCGAGTAACTTGACCCTACTTTATTAATATTAACAAAGGTAAGTACTTTTAAGAACGACCTTCTCTCAAGCGTTTATACATCTGCTACCTCGTCAATATAAATAACACATTCACATAAAGAATACTTATAGTAGACTAAAAAAACTTATTAAGTACCAAGAAGTTAGACTTTGATACAGTTTCTTTTATTCGGAAACCGAATACATGAAATGCAGGATTATCTTACAGATCACAAATTTATACAATCCAAATACTTATATGATAAATGCATATTTTAAGTTATTCAATTTTATTTTAACAACTAACGATAGAAATTCCTCAATTCTTACCCAATATATGTATGTATAGCCTTATAGTATGGTTGTGTTTAATTGCGATCAATTATCCGGTCGAGCGACTCTGTTAATCACAAATGAATGTTGTATAATCCAATATTAATAATACGACAATAATATAATACCAATATATTTGAGTAATCGAATAGTATCGACATCAATAAATACATAATAATATTTCAATGTACTTAATTAATTTATTACTGAGCCCAGACATAAATTGATCTATAATTAAACATTATCATGTTATACCTTTCGCATATCTTAAAAAAAAGTCATATTTGTTACAGTTGAAGATAATTCTTATTTTCCCGCCTAAATCGTCTCTTTCCAGGAAACCACCACTGTCTATACATCGTTGAAAAAAACACAACACAAAACACTTTTGTCTTAGTTATGTTACTTACGTATTTGTGTATGTGTTGTCTATATTATTATTATTGTAATGTTATTTCGCCGTAATATATAAATTTATATTCTATTTCTGGCTTATGTATAATCGTTATCTATAAAAAATATAAATACTAAGAAATAATATAACTTGCTGTAATAGCGGTTTTGAATATTTTATTCTCGATAACATTCACATATATAGATCAGATAGATACATAGATACATAGATCTTCAATATCTACCTTTGGTTGATGGGCATACTGTAGATATAAAGTGAAGAACAACGGTCTGATTTACCACAAAACTGAAAGAGAAAAATTGGGAAGGATTACAAACTCATTATAGATATTGACATTTTTGATGAGATAAAAGTATTTGTGATATGTAATAGGAAATATTGCGCAGATAAATTCATATTTTAAAAACCCAGATTAATTTTCGTTTTATCAACGGCAAAACAAGCACTTCAAATATAAGTCGAGTGGCTGCAGTAATGAAATTAGAAATTGGCTGCAATTCAGTTGAAATTCAAAATTTAAAATATCTCTGGAATAAAATCTTAGGAGTTTTAACATGAAGGTAAAAAATATTATAATTAATTAAGTGTTGGACGATTAAAACTAATAATCAATATATAATTCTACCATGAGTTTTGCGCGTAAAATCTACGAAAAAACTAATCTAGAAAAAAGTTAAAAGGTCTACGGTCAGGACTGTATGTCACTAGTAATGTCGTCCCAAGATCCAAACGGCGTTTACGGTTGTTTGTAAGGAGTACATCAATAAAAATAGCAATTATTATATAGTCAGCTAGTTTTGCCGCCAAAAATTTTAATTATAATGTTAATTTATATAATGCAGCTCTCAAACATGAAAACTTACCACTCGATTCAGTTCCAGTAACAGTCTGTATCTGTTTGTTATCTTGTTTGAAGAGCATAGTTGTTGACTATAGTCTGAGTGTTATGTGTATTTTATTTTTTTTTTTTTTTATTAAACAGGGGCTGTGGCAAACGAGCTTGCGAGTGGCCCAAGCGGGAACAGCCGCAGCCCATAAGCACCCATCAATGGATGCGTTGCCGGCCCTTGAGGAAAGAGTACGCTCTCTTTTTATAGAATTGTAGGTCGTATCCCGTGGGGAAGACCTCCGCTGGAAGACGATTCCACAGTTCACATGTTCGCAATAGAAAGTGCCTTGTAAAGCGAACTGTGGAAGACTTCCATGCATCAAGATGGTGTGGGTGGAATGCCGAGTTACTGCGGCTCGTGCGATGATGAAACGATGCAGCGGGGATCAACCCAAACAGTTCGGATGAACACTCACCATAGTAAATTTTGTAGAAAACGCAGAGTGACGCAAGGTCTCTGCGTAAGGAGAGAGAATCAAGCCGATCAGTAAGCGAGGGCAGATTGACAATCCGACAAGCTCTCCGCTGGATTCGGTCAAAAGGAAGAAGCTGGTATTTTGGGGCACCGGCCCAGAGATGGGAGCAGTACTCCATATGAGGACGTACTTGCGCCTTGTAGAGCTGCAAACGTTGAACCTCAGTGAAGTACTGCTTGGCCCCACCCAAAACACCCAGCTTTTTAGAAGCCAGCTTGGCCTTGTCTTCCAGATGACTGCGGAATTGTACATCTTTCGAAATGCCAACACCGAGAATACTGAGGCTGTGTGAGGTACTAAGGAGAGTGCCATCAAACCGAGGAGATACGACGAAGGGATCTTTCTTGGCGGAAAAAGAGCAAACCTGAGTCTTCGTAGGGTTAAACTCAACAAGGTTTCTTTTACCCCACATCGAAACCTTCTCCAGTATAGTTTCGATTTCGGACACAAGTTTGCTACGACTCTCATCCACTTCAGATCGAGACATATTTGAGTGGCCCGTATAAATTGCATCGATGGTACTGTCATCTGCATAGCAATGAATGCCGCCGACTTGCAACAAGTCGTTGATATGCAGAATGAACAGGGTGGGCGAGAGAACACACCCTTGGGGAACACCTGCATTAATAATCTTAGGACTTGAGCAAGCTCCATCAACCAGAACCTTAATGCTACGTCCCACAAGGAAGTTACCCAGCCATGAGCATAACTCCTTGGGCAATCCATATGAGGGTAGTTTCGATAGTAGAGCCCTGTGCCAAACCCTATCGAACGCCTTTGCTATATCCAAGCTAGCGGCCAAAGCCTCTCCTTTACTTTCGATAGCATCAGCCCATTTATGCGTGAGGAAAGCTAGAAGATCACCAGCCGAGCGACCCCGTCGAAAGCCGTATTGACGATCGCTAATAAGCTGATTCTCCTCCAGAAATCGCAGAAGCTGGCTATTAATAACGGATTCCATCAATTTGGAAAGCAAGGAAGTGATTGCAATAGGCCGGTAGCTGGATGGGTCTGAGCGGTCGCCTTTCTTCGGAATAGGGTGGACTTGAGCAGTTTTCCATGAGCTAGGGACTACACCAGATCTGTACGAGAGACGAAAGAGCCGTGTAAGTACCGGAGCCAACTCAAGAGCGCATGTCTTCAGTACAATTGGAGGAATGCCGTCGGGCCCACTTGACTTGTGGATATCGAGGGAACATAATGCCTTCCGAACATCCTTTTGTGCGAAACGAATTTCTGGCATGGAATAGCCGCAATGCGGGATGGTAGGTGTTGGGGTCCCTGAGTCATCAAGCGTGGAATTAGACGCAAAAAGCGTGCAGAGGAGCTCGGCTTTCTCTTTAGCTAAGTGAGCCATTGTGTCGTCCTCTCTTCGCAAAGATGGCAGAGAAGGTTGGCAGAAGTTTCCCTGAGTTGCCTTAGCCAGTGACCAGAAAGTACGGGATCCAGACGGCATTTTCGCGAGCTTGTCACCAATCCTGCCGATATGATCGGATTTAGCTCTCGCAATTGTGCGCTTAAGATGGCGACACGCTGCGTTCAGTTTCTTCTTATAACGGGCTACATCCGGATCATTCAGAGCCATAGCCCGAACCCAAGTCTGATACATTTCTTGCTTAAGACGAGAAGCTTCCCTACATGAGTGACCGAACCAGGGCCTAGAAGTGCCGCGAATGGGGATGACTGAGTTAGGGATATAGAGTTCCATTGCTTGAACGATCACATCGGCGATAGATTCGGCGCAGGTACCAGGATTACCTTCCCTAAAGCAAACTTCTGACCAAGGGTATGCTGCAAAAAATTGGCGCATTTCATCCCAATCAGCCGATTTATAATGCCAGACACGACGACAAGCAGAAAATTGCGGGCGAGATCTATGACTAATTGGCACCATTGTTCGCACCAGACAGTGATCCGAAGACCCAAGAGGAGCATCTACACTTATCTCATAGTTGTCGGGGTGAGACGTCATCAAGAGGTCTAACAGCGATGCTTGATGATCAGCTCTGTCCGGAATTCGCGTAGGTGTCATGACCAGTTGGGTGAGACCGTTGGCAAGAGCAAAACTATAGAAGCTTCTACCCGAATAATCCGTCGTACGCGAGTTTAACCAATCAGAGTGATGGGCGTTGAAGTCACCGAAAATCACGAATTCAGCAGAAGATAAAGACTCAAGCGAATCGATTGCAGATTGGACATGCTCAATAAGGCGGTCGACTACAGTATTGCCAGTATGAGACCTGTATAGGCAGCAGTAGATGCGCGGGTGGTCTGCACAATCTACACGCAGCCACAAGGTAGAAAGATCGGATACTTCTAGATGTGAGAGGCGACGGAAATTGATATCCTCTCGAATGAAGACACACACACCGGCTTGTGGCTTGAAATTATGCTGAAAGCAATAGCCTGGGAAGCGCAAATGTTCTTCAGACGAGGGACAAATTTTGGTTTCCGTTAGAAATAATAAGGCCGGCTTGATCGTCTCCAGATGAAAGTGGACGGAATTTAAATTAGAGTGAAGCCCCCTTATGTTAGTGAAATCTACTTGAATTTGATCAGCCGAGTGTTTATTTCTTTTCTTGCCTCTGCAAGAGAGCGTTATTTTGTCCCCCCCAGAATACGTGGGACAGCCTGAGTATGTACACCCAGGGACGGATTCTCCTGCATTTTGAATACAGGTACCCTCCTGGGGTAAATGATTTCTATTTAATAACGCTGCCATAATGATTCGGAGAGGGAGGAGATGAGCTACCGGTAGTCCCACACATGCTAAGCGAAACGCGACACACGTCCTGCGTGGGCCACTTCACGCTTGTTTTCAGTGGGAAAGTGGTATTTACCCGGTCGTGCCAGCTCAGTCAGCTGCATGTGCAGCGTGGCACTCCCACTAATTAAATAATTGCATGTATATTATAAAGTATACATGCAATTATCAGAAGTTTATAAATTGTCTTAGAAACACAACAATAATATCTTAACTAATATGACTATGTGACCTTATATTATATTAAGTAAATGCTCATTAAATTTAAAATCGGGTTGAATATGAAATGTAACAATAAGATAGGATATAATTTGTCAATAATTACTTGTTTGTTACTACTCTTCGAATTAGCAGTGAAAGCAAAACTTACTCGAAACTCGAAAATAACACTAGAGTTAATTAAAGCATAAACTTGAATTAGTACTTTGCTCGACATTGCATTAAAAATTTCAACGAATTAACAGACAATACTAAGTTTCCCACTTTACGAATAAACATTGTAATACAGAGCGAATGTATAAAGTATAAATCTTGATTATTAAGACTGTAAGAGAATATCTACCGATTAATGAATATAATGTAAGCTGGCAATGCTATTGTATGAGAGCGATGGTGGATTAAGAAAGCGAAATGGGTGCAGGGACCTAGGTAATCGGAGCTTAGAACTGGTGCATTAAATATATTGAAGGGGACGCTGAATGGTTAGGTTCAGAAATATAAGCCATATACTTTATGAATTACTTTTGGGTCTTGCATAAAAGATTATATACTAAATACTCATTTCTCTTACCTTTAGTTGTCCGCTTCGGAGAGGGTAAAAACTAATAAAATATTAAATCCCCTAATGTACAACTTAAAAAACAGTTAATATATAATAATAGTGGAAAAATATACGAAAAATATAATAAAGTCAATATTAATAGTTTTTATGTAAATAGGATTTATAATATAAAATCGAAAAGAAAAAATATATTTTATGAGGGTATCTTACACTTTGAGTCTTTGAAATCAAAGCCTCCAAGTGAACCCTTTTACCCGGATTATTGCTAGGTAAAAGGCATTTTTTATATAATTTACATAATTTAGAATTTTCCCGTATGTTTCAATGCTTTAGGCTTTTGTGATACATAAACATATATATTTACCTTCATCGCGATCAAAACACATAATGTCTGGCTATTACTAGCTACAAATAATTTTATATTACATTACATACTTTATTTAGCGACTCTAGAATATAATATATCCTATTATAATGCCTATATATAAATTATTACATTATTAACATTACTTGATGCATCGGTTATTAAGCGCATTTCAATTCTGAAAAATGGTTTTAATTTCTAAATGAAAGAGTCGCAGTGACAGAGTTCTTTTGTCTCTGGAATATCGAAAAAGCTATTTCGGTCACTATTTTAAGCTCATGTGTTATGTATGAGGCCAGTAACTTTATTTAGTCTGGCTATCATTATAATAATAGATAATTAATTGTTCAAATAATTATAAATTAATTAATATTTACAAACTGCTTTAAAAGCAATTTTGCAATGGTGCAATAGGAGTTGGTAATTGTACGGGAATTCAGAAACAGAACCTTAATAATATTAATAACAGTGACTGAAATTAACTTGTAGCAAATAATGCCTGTGAGATGTGACTTCACTCTTACATAACTGTATTGGTGAGGTATTTACATACAAAATATTCAGAGTATAAAATAAACTTAACATAATTTGATCAGAGAGGTAACTAAGAGAATTAGGGATTACGCAGTATAAGTTAACAAGGAATAGTTTGTTGGCTTATGCATTTTAAAAATTAGTTGAAATTCTGACTCACAAAAATTTACGGTTAGTCAAAAATCGTGTTACTTTTGTGTCTATACGTTTTCATAGTCTTGAAGAAGAAAAATATTTCTGCTGTGTTTGTGAATTGTTCTCTACTTTTAACCTGTATAAATGGGCCTATTTATTATATTGTACAAAAAAGTGACGGAAAACTGCATTATAAATAGGAATTCTTCGGTGTGTTATAAATATTCCGTCTAATAAATAATCATCGTGATTACCTTAGGAGATTTTGTGAACTTTCCCCAAATTTGAATGGTTGAATAATTAAACCGCCTTCAAAATTTACGACTGCCTGTCATTTACAAACGAAATGTTCTTTAATTATAATTAAGTTAATAATTTCGAATAGCTTTTATATTTTTTTATCATACGGATTAATACATTCTTACGTTATGTGTTCAAATATATTTCATATCGGAATAATTGTAATTAAAAACAACAAAAAAGGGGGCCAGTCAGTATCGCGCGTGAAGGGTTTCGTACCATTATTTTAATAAATAGTCATATATGTTGTTTGTATTTGTGTTTTAGCAACAGAAGTACACAAAAGATAGTCGATCCACTACCACTTCACTTATGCCAAAAATGTATCCTGATATACAAATTCCATATTTTTATATTATTACCCAAAAGGGTTTCCGTTTAAGTTCAAATGTATCATAAGATACAGCCTGGACGGACAGCGAAGTCTCAGTTCCCAATTTTACGGTATGGGTACGTAACCGGTTGGTATTATTTACAAATATAATTATTTTTTCAATTATTTAATCTAAAATGACGTCATCTAAGCCCATATATCGATAAAGGGGGGGGGGGGGGGGGGGGGGGGGGGGGGGGGGGGGGGGGGGGGGGGGGGGGGGGGGGGGGGGGGGGGGGGGGGGGGGGGGGGGGGGGGGGGGGGGGGGGGGGAGGGGAAAAGGAGGGGGGGGGGGGGGGGGGGGGGGGGGGGGGGGGGGGGGGGGGGGGGGGGGGGGGGGGGGGGGGGGGGGGGGGGGGGGGGGGGGGGGGGGGGGGGGGGGGGGAGGGGGGGGGGGGGGGGGGGGGGGGGGGGGGGGGGGGGGGGGGGGGGGGGGGGGGGGGGGGGGGGGGGGGGGGGGGGGGAAGGGGGGGGGGGGGGGGGGGGGGGGGGGGGGGGGGGGGGGGGGGGGGGGGGGGGGGGGGGGGGGGGGGGGGGGGGGGGGGGGGGGGGGGGGGGGGGGGGGGGGGGGGGGGGGGGGGGGGGGGGGGGGGGGGGGGGGGGGGGGGGGGGGGGGGGGGGGGGGGGGGGGGGGGGGGGGGGGGGGGGGGGGGGGGGGGGGGGGGGGGGGGGGGGGGGGGGGGGGGGGGGGGGGGGGGGGGGGGGGGGGGGGGGGGGGGGGGGGGGGGGGGGGGGGGGGGGGGGGGGGGGGGGGGGGGGGGGGGGGGGGGGGGGGGGGGGGGGGGGGGGGGGGGGGGGGGGGGGGGGGGGGGGGGGGGGGGGGGGGGGGGGGGGGGGGGGGGGGGGGGGGGGGGGGGGGGGGGGGGGGGGGGGGGGGGGGGGGGGGGGGGGGGGGGGGGGGGGGGGGGGGGGGGGGGGGGGGGGGGGGGGGGGGGGGGGGGGGGGGGGGGGGGGGGGGGGGGGGGGGGGGGGGGGGGGGGGGGGGGGGGGGGGGGGGGGGGGGGGGGGGGGGGGGGGGGGGGGGGGGGGGGGGGGGGGGGGGGGGGGGGGGGGGGGGGGGGGGGGGGGGGGGGGGGGGGGGGGGGGGGGGGGGGGGGGGGGGGGGGGGGGGGGGGGGGGGGGGGGGGGGGGGGGGGGGGGGGGGGGGGGGGGGGGGGGGGGGGGGGGGGGGGGGGGGGGGGGGGGGGGGGGGGGGGGGGGGGGGGGGGGGGGGGGGGGGGGGGGGGGGGGGGGGGGGGGGGGGGGGGGGGGGGGGGGGGGGGGGGGGGGGGGGGGGGGGGGGGGGGGGGGGGGGGGGGGGGGGGGGGGGGGGGGGGGGGGGGGGGGGGGGGGGGGGGGGGGGGGGGGGGGGGGGGGGGGGGGGGGGGGGGGGGGGGGGGGGGGGGGGGGGGGGGGGGGGGGGGGGGGGGGGGGGGGGGGGGGGGGGGGGGGGGGGGGGGGGGGGGGGGGGGGGGGGGGGGGGGGGGGGGGGGGGGGGGGGGGGGGGGGGGGGGGGGGGGGGGGGGGGGGGGGGGGGGGGGGGGGGGGGGGGGGGGGGGGGGGGGGGGGGGGGGGGGGGGGGGGGGGGGGGGGGGGGGGGGGGGGGGGGGGGGGGGGGGGGGGGGGGGGGGGGGGGGGGGGGGGGGGGGGGGGGGGGGGGGGGGGGGGGGGGGGGGGGGGGGGGGGGGGGGGGGGGGGGGGGGGGGGGGGGGGGGGGGGGGGGGGGGGGGGGGGGGGGGGGGGGGGGGGGGGGGGGGGGGGGGGGGGGGGGGGGGGGGGGGGGGGGGGGGGGGGGGGGGGGGGGGGGGGGGGGGGGGGGGGGGGGGGGGGGGGGGGGGGGGGGGGGGGGGGGGGGGGGGGGGGGGGGGGGGGGGGGGGGGGGGGGGGGGGGGGGGGGGGGGGGGGGGGGGGGGGGGGGGGGGGGGGGGGGGGGGGGGGGGGGGGGGGGGGGGGGGGGGGGGGGGGGGGGGGGGGGGGGGGGGGGGGGGGGGGGGGGGGGGGGGGGGGGGGGGGGGGGGGGGGGGGGGGGGGGGGGGGGGGGGGGGGGGGGGGGGGGGGGGGGGGGGGGGGGGGGGGGGGGGGGGGGGGGGGGGGGGGGGGGGGGGGGGGGGGGGGGGGGGGGGGGGGGGGGGGGGGGGGGGGGGGGGGGGGGGGGGGGGGGGGGGGGGGGGGGGGGGGGGGGGGGGGGGGGGGGGGGGGGGGGGGGGGGGGGGGGGGGGGGGGGGGGGGGGGGGGGGGGGGGGGGGGGGGGGGGGGGGGGGGGGGGGGGGGGGGGGGGGGGGGGGGGGGGGGGGGGGGGGGGGGGGGGGGGGGGGGGGGGGGGGGGGGGGGGGGGGGGGGGGGGGGGGGGGGGGGGGGGGGGGGGGGGGGGGGGGGGGGGGGGGGGGGGGGGGGGGGGGGGGGGGGGGGGGGGGGGGGGGGGGGGGGGGGGGGGGGGGGGGGGGGGGGGGGGGGGGGGGGGGGGGGGGGGGGGAAAAAAAAAAAAAAAAAAAAAAAAAAGGGGGGGGGGGGGGGGGGGGGGGGGGGGGGGGGGGGGGGGGGGGGGGGGGGGGGGGGGGGGGGGGGGGGGGGGGGGGGGGGGGGGGGGGGGGGGGGGGGGGGGGGGGGGGGGGGGGGGGGGGGGGGGGGGGGGGGGGGGGGGGGGGGGGGGGGGGGGGGGGGGGGGGGGGGGGGGGGGGGGGGGGGGGGGGGGGGGGGGGGGGGGGGGGGGGGGGGGGGGGGGGGGGGGGGGGGGGGGGGGGGGGGGGGGGGGGGGGGGGGGGGGGGGGGGGGGGGGGGGGGGGGGGGGGGGGGGGGGGGGGGGGGGGGGGGGGGGGGGGGGGGGGGGGGGGGGGGGGGGGGGGGGGGGGGGGGGGGGGGGGGGGGGGGGGGGGGGGGGGGGGGGGGGGGGGGGGGGGGGGGGGGGGGGGGGGGGGGGGGGGGGGGGGGGGGGGGGGGGGGGGGGGGGGGGGGGGGGGGGGGGGGGGGGGGGGGGGGGGGGGGGGGGGGGGGGGGGGGGGGGGGGGGGGGGGGGGGGGGGGGGGGGGGGGGGGGGGGGGGGGGGGGGGGGGGGGGGGGGGGGGGGGGGGGGGGGGGGGGGGGGGGGGGGGGGGGGGGGGGGGGGGGGGGGGGGGGGGGGGGGGGGGGGGGGGGGGGGGGGGGGGGGGGGGGGGGGGGGGGGGGGGGGGGGGGGGGGGGGGGGGGGGGGGGGGGGGGGGGGGGGGGGGGGGGGGGGGGGGGGGGGGGGGGGGGGGGGGGGGGGGGGGGGGGGGGGGGGGGGGGGGGGGGGGGGGGGGGGGGGGGGGGGGGGGGGGGGGGGGGGGGGGGGGGGGGGGGGGGGGGGGGGGGGGGGGGGGGGGGGGGGGGGGGGGGGGGGGGGGGGGGGGGGGGGGGGGGGGGGGGGGGGGGGGGGGGGGGGGGGGGGGGGGGAGAAAAAAAAGGAAAAAAAAAGAGGGGGGGGGGGGGGGGGGGGGGGGGGGGGGGGGGGGGGGGGGGGGGGGGGGGGGGGGGGGGGGGGGGGGGGGGGGGGGGGGGGGGGGGGGGGGGGGGGGGGGGGGGGGGGGGGGGGGGGGGGGGGGGGGGGGGGGGGGGGGGGGGGGGGGGGGGGGGGGGGGGGGGGGGGGGGGGGGGGGGGGGGGGGGGGGGGGGGGGGGGGGGGGGGGGGGGGGGGGGGGGGGGGGGGGGGGGGGGGGGGGGGGGGGGGGGGGGGGGGGGGGGGGGGGGGGGGGGGGGGGGGGGGGGGGGGGGGGGGGGGGGGGGGGGGAGGGGGGGGAAGAGGGGGGGGAGGGGGGGAAAAAAAAAAAGGGGGGGGGGGGGGGGGGGGGGGGGGGGGGGGGGGGGGGGGGGGGGGGGGGGGGGGGGGGGGGGGGGGGGGGGGGGGGGGGGGGGGGGGGGGGGGGGGGGGGGGGGGGGGGGGGGGGGGGGGGGGGGGGGGGGGGGGGGGGGGGGGGGGGGGGGGGGGGGGGGGGGGGGGGGGGGGGGGGGGGGGGGGGGGGGGGGGGGGGGGGGGGGGGGGGGGGGGGGGGGGGGGGGGGGGGGGGGGGGGGGGGGGGGGGGGGGGAAGGGGGGGGGGGGGGGGGGGGGGGGGGGGGGGGGGGGGGGGGGGGGGGGGGGGGGGGGGGGGGAAAAAGAGGAGGGGGGGGGGGGGGGGGGGGGGGGGGGGGGGGGGGGGGGGGGGGGGGGGAAAAAAAAGAAAAAAAGGGGGTTTTGGGGGGGGGGGGGTAAGGGAAAGGGGGGGGGGGGGGGGGAGGGGGGGGGGGGGGGAGAGGAGAAAAAAAAAAAAGGGGGGGAAAAAAAAAAAAGAGGGAAAAAAAAAAGGGGGGGGGGGGGGGGGGGGGGGGGGGGGGGGGGGGGGGGGGGGGGGGGGGGGGGGGGGGGGGAGGGGGGGGGGGGGGGGGGGGGGGGGGGGGGGGGGGGGGGGGGGGGGGGGGGAGGGAGGGAAGAAAAAAAAAAACTTTAAAAAGAAAAAAAAAAAAAATATGGGGGGGGGGGAAGGAGGGGGGGGGGGGGGGGGGGGGGGGGGGAGGAAAAAAAAGGGGGAGGAAAAAGAGAAAAAAAAGAAGGGGAAAAAAAAATTCTTCTATTCTATTCTTCTATTATAGATCTTTCAATATCAGAGTCAGATATCGCATACTTGAAATGATCAAAAACTCAATATAAAGTCACAACCGCAATCAAATTAACATAGAACGAACTAATTTAATACTAATGCTGTTAGTGTAAATTAGTCCTCGATAGTTCGAGGAAAATTTTCTCTTCAAAATGTTTGTTTTTATTGAGCATATTGTGTTTGGATCGAGCCTTTGTTTCTGATGTATTGTTCGAGTCCATCGTTATAATGTTTTTTCCGATATTGGTACCCATCAATATTTTTGTAACTCCCTTGTGCTAATTATTGACGTTCAATGGATAGGTTCTAGGTTCTTATACGAATGGACTTTGTTTATATGAGTGTAGACAAAGCTTCAAATAATAATTCCCGGATACTGTATCCCGAGTCTACATGTCAGACGTCGGTTCACAATCATGGAGGTGGTTACCGAGATTCGTTTCCATTATATTAAACCTAGCAGCGTTTTACCGTATAATAACTTCTCTGCAACGTCTCTTTCTAACGAACTATGTTTACGCTTGGAATAAAAACCAATATTATATAAAAGGATATTTATACAAAAAAGTTGCAAAATAAATAAAATGGGGATTTTGATTTACGTAAGAATAGCAGCTAGTTATTTATAAAATAGGAAAACACCCCATGATTACAAAAAGCTTTAGTCATATAATATCGATCGAATGGATCCGTCTTGAATAATTAACAGTTTAAACTTGTCAAGAATCGATTCTTTAAATATTACATGAACTTGCTCTACAAATGGATCACTAACAACAGAGCAACTTATTAATAATAACGAACTATTTTGTTTCCCCATTCTTGCTAATTCTGCCACCAAAAATCCTAAATTGGAAACATTACTCTTTCATTTATACGAAGCATATTAATGGAGTTATTAAAAACATAACCCTTTACTAACTACTTACTACTTTACTAGACCCTGGAGACATGAGTTTGTTTTGTCATAATCCTAGGACGAGGGTGCATCACCAAGTATTTATAGTACTAGCTTGTACTACGTGATTATAATTCGTTCGTAGCGACGTTACGCTATAGCGATCTCCGATAAACAGTCACCAAATGCTATTATATTTCCGAATAAGTAGTTTTTGAATAAAGTAAACTCTTACTTTTACGATTTATTCTACAGTTAAGTAAATACACGAATTTAATAAAAAAACTAAGAAATGGATGATATTAAGGGTTTTCTGTAAAATGGTGTCAGCGTCGTTAGGGACATCCTACCAAATAAAAGTACATTCGAAAGTCCCATCTATCACCATACTAATAAGATTTTTTTTCATAAAAAATATTTTTATGTTGCAAAACTGTGTGATAAGAATTAAATTTTATTAAAACGCATTATTCAAAAAATATAAATCGGTCCAATTACACAGTTTTCATTATGGTTTCATCTGTTCCTCTTCATCATAGCATTTTTTTTAAATAAACGGGTGGCTAAGTAGCAACAGCCGCAGCCCATAAACAACCATTAATGGTTGCGTTGCCGGCGCTTAAGGAAGAAGTATGCCCTTTTTTGAAGAATTGGAGATCATATCTTGTAGGGAGTCGATTCCACAGTCCACTTGTTCGCAAGTGTGAACGAAGTGAAATGTGGAACATTTCCATCCATGGAGATGTTGCGGATGGAATGCAGAGTTAGTGCGGTGGGGTGCTCGTACGATGATAGAACGAATTAAGACACTTTGATATTAAGGAACGAAACAATATCTTAAAACAGTATATCTCGATGGATTTTTTAATAATTATTATTTCCTCAACATGAATTCAGCCCCGTCAACTAAATTGTATAGATTTACTTGAAAATAAATACTTTTTTTCTTTTTTTCTTTCTTTAGAAATTTGTGATAGAGATGTAAGAATGAGAAAAGATCGTCTGACTGATAGCTTTTGAATGACTCAAAGTGTAAAGGAGGTCCCAGGAAAGGTTTATGAATGCTTTTCAGTATATATACTGAAATAGTACATGATGGGTTGGAGAATTTCATAATTTTATATTCTTTTTATAATTTATTATTATATTATTTAATTAATCTAGTCTTGTACAAAGACTAAATATTTATTTCCTTTATTATATACCTACTTTTTGTGTATTTCGGAGTTGGTTTTATTTTTTGTCGTCGCGACGTATCAAAGAGCCGATTAGCGGTCTCTTCAAATACAAACAATTATAAAAAGCATGTCCTCAGGGCTTACTGGAACGCATTTAATATAGAAAATAATGTCTTGCTTATTTTATCCGCTATTATTAAATTACATGTTGTTCACTTATATAACATGATCTAGAACATATTGAAACTTAAGTGGCATTCTTAGAATATCTTGATATCCCATCTCTTGGGAAAGTAAGCTATACACGTCATATTTGATTTCAAGTATTCATTCCTTTCAAAATGCCTACAAAGCCGTGTTTTAATGAAGGCAGGTCACGCAATATGGTTGTCATGGCAACGAGTAATGAGGTACATTATAGTCAACTTATACTAGATTGTTATGCTAATAGATATATAATTCTTAAAAAATATTTGTGGCTATCACATTTTCTTGTTTTGTCAATATCTATCGGCTTTTATTAATATCGATTGAAAAGTTTTATATATTTCATATTGAACGTGGTGAATGGGACAAACAATAGCTGATTATTCTATGAACGTAATTATTTATTTAAATTATTGAAATTACTATACTATAAACGAAGTAATTATATTTAATCCAATATAAAAACACAAGAAATAAGCACCAAGACCGAGATATTCAATTAATTCGTAAAGTTAAAAGTATTATTATAGTACCAAAATCTGTACGTTCGGCACAAAGTCATATGTACAAGCTTATGGTTTGAATCAACAAAAATATAAAAAATAAATGTGTCCTTGAAATCTGAGAGAAATATAATAACATATTGAAATACTCAGAGATCTAAACGAAACAAGTGTTATCCTTCTTTATCGAGACGTTGACTATCTATTTTATTATATATACACAATAAAATAAAGGTAAAAGGAGAATTATATAAAATGTTTCTGCAATGGCGAAATTTATACTATACTATGCCTAAGTTAACAATAAGTTTTTACATAGACGTAGCGTCAAAGATATCTTGGGAGTGAATAAGAAGAGGTACGCATGAATCAGACATCCTAAGCCGTACAGATAATTTTTTTGAAAATTAAAGTGATAATCATAAAGGACTTCTCAATTTCTAATTCTGTTCAGATCTTTAATTCAATTTGCGTTTAATATATTTTATAGTTTCATTACTAAGCAGATTTTCAGCTATATATCAATTTAGCTGTTACGATGTCTTGATAGAAATGTTATGCAAAATTGCTATTAATATAACTTATTATCACATACTTCGGCCATTTTACAGTACATCACATGATATTCACCATACGATGTGCTGAGCGGAAGATTAATTATTTAGAAAACAGAAATTTGTAACTTTTCAATCTTTCTTAATACCTGTATGTAGCAAATATATGTTTATTGCATTTTTAGCTTATTGTATGGATGTAAAACACTATGCTCTATCTTGGAAACTTAAAACAGGCACTTCAGTTTGTCATTAAGTTAAAACGTTACCCCATTAAACAATATTTTTTGTTCTAGTCATTCAACGCATCCTTATTAGAAAGTTCATTTACCGGTTAATTTCAAAGAGTCTAGCTCTTCAATAAGGAGATCTTATGATTTTTCGTTACTTAATAACTCGGCAAGCAATTTCATTAAATATCCATTGTGAGATTGAATTCAAAATTACTTGTAGGCCATCATGTATGCTCTAAACCTAACATGATTTTTGCATGACGTTATAAAACAAACATACATAATAACATAATTGGTTGAAATGCAAAATTAGATTGCAATATTCCACTCAAAGATTAAAGTTAAATAAAATATTGTAATTAAGTATTATTCATAAAAAATATATCAGTCTTATTGCTCTGTTTGTAGTTTTGGCTTTCGTAACGAGACAGGTGGAATGCCAGAGTCCTAGTGACAATAGTCAAAAGTGATTTAGGTATTTAGGAGAGATATATGTATTTTTATCATGAGTAGGGTGATTCAGTAATACAGCTACCGGAATATCCAGGCCCACACAGTATCTAAATTGCAACATAAATGGTTTAGCTAAACAGGTTAATGATGCAGTATACTTGCGAACAAATTTCATAAAATAGTACAGTTACTAGGGCTCAGTAATCAGCATATTACGATCCTATTAAATTAACTCTATATAAAATAATATTTCTTCCTGACTTCATTGTTAAACTGTCCTTAAAAACATAATAACCTACAATAACTAGTACTACTATTATAAGCCGGAACTGTAGCAAAATCGAAAATATTATTATAATAATTAACGACTCGAAGCTATAACGACTATATTTTTATGCGGTATAGCATTGCTAGCATATTTAATAGATCCCGCATCAGATATAATCAAAAGAGTTTGTTTGACATCGATCTTAACCTCTTAGGTCACATACATTTTATATTTTAAAACGAGAATAATCATGACTGAAAAATACTTGTCTACAAAAACAAGTCAATAGTGAAATAATTTAAAAACAAAGTATATATTGTGCTTAGAAGAATAAAAACTTAAGTAAACCTGTTATCGCTGGCCAGGTTTCTCAGACTGTTAATCTGATTTACGAATCATTGTAAGGTCATTTGGCGGTTCATTTCGAACAGGCCTGCTCTTCATTAATGAGTCGTTCTAATGTTTTACCCTATTTCAACCTAGTTATTCTCAGCAAGGCTTTTGTTTCAATAGTAGAGAAACATATAAAACTTAGACAGATACCATATATTCTTATTTTGTAAGCTATTCCAAGCCCTTTCATAACCAAAAAAGACAAAAGTGGGAGTGTATTAACATTTAACAATCTAGTCTGCCATCTTGTATGTTCCGCCATTTTAGACCTGCGAGTACTCGTATATTGATGTCTATCTGTGTGACGCATGCATCATCACCAAACATAATTATTTTAATATATAGAAGGTATCTTTAAAATTTAAATAAAATTAAAGTTAGATGTTGCCACATCCCTACCCAAACGCAATTAGATGGATGTACGCTGAGAACGTTGCAGTGGGCTTTGGGTAGGTTTTGTAAACAGGGCACAAATTGCAACCGGTAAATGGATTAGTTCATACACAGCGATCGAAAACTATCAAAGGCTAGCCAACCCAACGCTTTTAGGCTTTTTATAGCGCCTTTTCCGCTGCAAAAGTAGACTATTAGTTCCCGGCGTACCTGTGAACTATTTTTAATATAAAAATCATACGTCCAGGCGGCTTCATTGTAAAATTTATATATGTCGTCTGTCAAGCAGTTTCATGATATTTGTAGATACGAATATTGCAATGCTTTGTTTATTTTTTTATCAATCTAGCGGCCTATCAAAACAGAGTTCAAATTGTACTCTAAATTATAATTTATAAGAGGCTAATTTCTGTTATAACAATAGTTAGCTTTTACGTGAGTTAATTAATTAATTAGTTTTAGTTAATTATTAAAGTTACATACACGACATCTATTTTCCCACTTTGCTTTAAAGAATAGAAATACGCTTTCCAAACCACCTTTTGTGCCAGATCTGAAATAGAGTAATATTTCCAAGCTATCGAATATGCACTAAATTAACTGACCTGATTTAAAATAAAACAGACTAAAGGAAAGACGAGATAATGCAACATTGACACAATTTAAGTCGTATTTATATAAATGCTGATTTAAGTTTTAAGACTGTTTCAATTTTAAATTTTATTTTAAATGTTTTTATGGGGTGTAAAAATGTCTTTTGCCATTTAAAAAAACATAAAATATATTATAATAACTCTGACTAGCGCGTATGCGTGCTCAGCATGAGTGCTACCTGCACGCTAGTGGATCGAAATGACCTTTGAAGCCGCAAAATAATAGCTGGCTGTAACTTGCTGCTGTTAATTCGCTTCACTAATAATAGTTTTTTTTATTTATTTCCATAAAGCATTAGAGAGTTGTATGATTAATAAAATAAGGCAACGGTTTATGTATGTCGCAAAACATTGTTAAAAACACATATTCAATATACATGTATATTAGTACATATATATTATAAATCTACACCTACATACATTATTATAATTTAGATAATACAATTTTTAAACTTCTCAAATTTCTCCTAATTTGAATAAGAAACATTTAGTCTTTTTTACACTTTAAATGTTAACAGTAAAGTTAAGTTTCGATACTTCTTTCAGACACTTGTCGAAATAAATGTGTTGGTCTAAAGTTTTTTGACAGTCCCATCCAAAAATTCTCCTATCAACGTTCCTCCATCGAAAAATCCATTCAGAAGATTTTGTAAAGAAATACTAAAATTCGCTTTCAAACTGAACGTGATCTAGGGAAATTCATGAAACATTAACACTGTCCTGTCTAAAACATTTTAAGCATTCAAGAGTTCATTATAAAAACATGGCAGTATCTAACATTGTTTCTACTTCATTGCCTCGAAATTGAAGTTGCTACAGAATGTTTACAGTGTTTTTAGAGTTTTATTTCAATCGCCTATAGTACTTCCACCATTAATAAATACTAATTTTTAATAATAAATTAGGGCAGTATTAAAATTTTATCGATGGGAATAATATTTAAAGGATAATATAAGATTGTTTTTAGTAATACTACACCAAATGCCCCGTAGTATTTTTATTTTAAATTTCAGAATAAACTCTCTTCACGATGTCTTTTGCAGTATAAACTATCCTCAATTTCCTTTAAAAAATTGTAACTATACTGTCGGGTAAATTACTCAAACTAAAAACCTTACTAACAATTTTGTTGGACCTAATTGCCTAGCGCGCAATTACTTTTTGTCCTCAACTACTTTATTTCGCTCTAAAATGTTTAAGGGGATCACTTTTGATATTTGAGGGATCAAACTCAACACTATTTTAATAATTTGTAGATGATTCCTTTGGGACGATTTCTATTTAAAAAATGTGATGAGGAATATTTGTAACGGACACATAGTTTATGGATATGTTTTACCATATTTTGATTCTAAATGGTATTTTCATTCGGTGAAATTGTATAACAAACCTTTATTTCCACATAAACCAAATAATTCCATTACAAAACTGATTAACAATAAATTAAAACAAGATTTTTTCTGCAAGGCGTAGCTGTTTCGCTTACTTTTTCTGGATATTGCAGAGTCTATTTTGAATACGACAATTATTAGTAAAAAGGATATACTAAAAGATTATACTGGGGACAATTTCCAAATGAAGAAACGTATTAACAAAACTTCAGAGAAAACGTATTAAATAGGTATCTACAATATAATTATCTGTAAGTTTATTATAAGTAGATTCTAGCTATAATAATTGGAAAATTTTAGCGTCATCAAACAATGTTATCACACTAATAGCCCTAAAAGTAAGTAACGTTTGTGAAATATTTGGAGATATTTGGAAAGTAACATTTGATTATGTCATGTCATTGAATATAGGTTTTTCACTTCGGCTTTTGATTCAGTTAGACATATTTTAGTTTCCTGAAAATGAAATAAGTTTTTGGCTTGAACTATGAGTTCTCATAGGTATCCTATTGCTGAAGACATATTATATACAAGTAGGAGGATTGCTAATATGGAATCATTTTCATATTTCTTATCTTTAATTACAAATTGGGCGTGGCCCTATAATAACTGTATTTTACGACAGTACACCAACAACTTTATAAACCTCCAACGTTAAGCTTACAAATTTAAAGAGGTTTCAGTTCAAACTTTTGATTGAATCAATATTGATTTCTAAACCGGTTTTGGTAATTTGATTTCACAAATTCAGTCCGGGATAATAATAGTGATTTATCACCTAATAGAACTTGCTATAAATGAAACCTGAATTTCTCGAGCTCTGAATAAAGAAACAGCGAAGTTTTTAAATAACTTCTTAGACATTGAAAAAAACCACAATGAGGGGTTAAAACTGTCCTAAACAAACGTGAACGCTGCATAACACATAAGGCTGATCGCTTATCTATAAAAAACATTATAAAGAAGAATATTTTTGCAAGTTTATTAAGAATAAAAATATTACATTATCACGATCTCGTCAGGATCGCAGTCAGCAGATCATCTATAAGGAATGAAAAAAACATTTTTGCTAAGTGTAAACGCGGCGAACAGCATGTTTATATGAAACAGCTGTTTGTTTCATTATTGTAAGGCTTTAGTGTGTGATAACTATTTAGTTTTATAGATGTGTGGTAGGTAACAGGAAACTATAAAAGCCATTAGGTTACAAAAGCACCACATTTCATGAGACCTAAAATATTTGCTTAGTGGCGAAGCTAATGTAAAAGCTTACCCTAACACTTTAATGTATAATTTTAGTATTAGGACACACTAAGCATAAAAACCACGAATTCAATTCAGATTCTAAATTCCTGACCTATTTTGAAAAAGAAATAGAAGCTATTTCATTTATTAAAGTAAATAAAGACGGTTAGCACATCTAAATTAAATATTCTCTTTGCGATCACAAGAAATCCTAACCACAATGTAGAGTCGGAAAGCGCAAACAGCGCCAGTACTCTATTGTCTACAGTTCGTACATTTCTAAATTAAACAAACGTAGTCTATGGTATAGAAGGAGACAATGATTGTAAACCATAAACGTTGCATGTCGGGTCAAGCCTCGACCTACATACTAACAGTCTTCACTTCCCTTTTGTTAATTTGTACTTCCTGTATTTTACGATGCGGGTAAATAATAAAAAAAAAATTCAAACTCAATACCGATATAAGTAATGATTTTCTTATACATAATTTGGAAGACTGAATATAATCAATTATATATAATATACAAATTCAATAATATAATATTTACAAGATTGAGAACGATTATACGTATAAAGAAAATATCACATTGTAATGAGTTGATGGTATCTTCCTTAGCCTAAAATTGTTCATTACTGTTAATGCTTTTACGAAACCCGTTATATATTCATTATCAATTGTTATAAAAATTCACGTATAATGGCAAAAGGTTATCCAAAAAAATTGTACGCTTTATATACAGCTCTTTCACCGCTTGATCACATAACGCGAAGGTAAGTGCTCGGTTATTACGTCACTCAAGCAAGCGCATTCCAAATCCGAGGAATGAAAAATGTTTCTTCTGCGGCTACGGGTTTATATAATTTTAATAAAATTTAGATACCGTGAGAAACGGAACCGCAATAGTTCATGTACGAGAACGTCGGTAGCTCACTGTCTAACAGCAATACATTTGGCCAAAAATCCCGAGAATCTAAATCTTCTTTTTGATAGAGCTTCATCGTCAGTTTATAATTTACAAATAATTCTTCATAATTAGTTTAAATCGATCTAGCTATCAAACAAGTTTGAACGACACATAGAGCTAGCTATAAAATCGATACGAAATTGGGGAGATTACTTGTACTTTATTTCGTTTTAGTAAAACAGATAGCCGCCATCTCCTAGAGCCATAAAGCCATCGAAATTGGACATGAAATTTTCATTTATTTTATTATAATATAATATATATCTTGACGCAGAAACAACCTTATAATGGAAAAACAGATGTGGCAATAAAGGTACCACACCAATGGATAGATCTGAAACACAGCACAAGTAGGCAAGAAAATTTTCTAAAATATAAAATAGCTTTTATATTTTTGAGGATCTGAAAAGTGAAGAGCTTGGTTTACAGTAATTACTATGTAACTGAGCCCATCGCGGTAAAATCGCTGAATTAATTAGAAATAATAATTATTAATAAAATATTTCTGGTTTTATGTACATACTCAAGTCTCTATCGCTTCGATGGTACATAAATTATGGTAAACAGGTACATCTGTTTTATATACGAAATGAAAGCTAAAAAAATTATTTATGCATTAGTTATCTCTTAATCAATGGCTCTGTTGCTTGCAAACAATAAAACACTAATCACAAAATAGCTCCTGAATAATTTCTCTCTCAGTCATGAAATGAATTCATAACATTCCAGTATTATGTTTCTATCTACAATATACGCAACAAATAAAAATTCATTTTGTTAATATCTGGAGCGTAAAACTGAAGTTTTATAGTTCAGCGAATTGACTTTGTTCGTGGTTATAAAAGATTCAATTTGGCAGTCTAAATAAATTGAAAATATCATCGTTTTTAAAATTTCTCCCTTGAGATAACCAGATAACAAAGTAATGAGATTTCCTTTCATTACCTAATGTCTATTTCTTTTAACTTTAGATTTTATCGATGATCAGCACATATCAATTCTTTTCAATTTAGTTTCTATTAGGTCATTAACATTATATGGTAGCATTTAGGAGGTAGCATCGTTTAGGTTGTTCTAATAATAAGGTCGTATATATTTCCTTCCTTTTGTCTAAAATTTATAGAAAAGTTGTATGCGAGTCGAGAACAATGGAAGAATTCAAATGTGGAACAGAATTCACAAAACCCTACGAATAGAAACTATGAATTTAGTGATATTTTATTACGACTGTTTACATATATTGTAATCTTTTGCTTTAATGCAACTGGTACTTCTTACCGTATTACCGTATACTTAAAGATTGAAATTTTGTAGTTTATGCTTATGTAAATAAATTAAAATTTCATTCGTTTCACCTCGAAGTCTGAAGTTCCACCACCGAGGCCTTCTTAAAGGACCTTCTACCGTGCACTACAAGTTTGAGGAACCGTCTTCGACTTAAGGGCCTTAAAAAAACGGCGAAGCAAGAATCCATGGCCGACAATAAGCATATTATAGATGACCCGCCTGTCTCTATCTCATAAAAAGTGTAATATGTCGAGAAATAAACATGTTAACCTTTAAAACTGTTTTCTCTAATTAAAAAGACACTCCAAAAGACTTGACCTCGTAAAATCAGTGAAATCCTTTAGGGTGTGACATAAAAAGGGACCAAGTCGTTACCTTGTGGCACCTTTATAGTTTAACAATGAGAATAATAGTGAATGAGCTGACGGCTCGAGTCGTGACCTATTTCTTCCTTGCATTATTTAAGTGCTGATACTATGGTAATTAAGTAGTTAGCAAGTTTAATTGTAATATGGGTTAACAGAAATAAGTTAATATTTCTGAATATGTTTTCTTATTACTGATTAAGAAATACTGAATGAATATTGTATTACCAATATGTATAAACACGTTGAGTACATTTTAAGATTAAAATGTAATACAAATTATTATATAATGGATGGATTAGTTAATAATCCTATTCAATTTTCTTATTAAAAATTGAAAGAAAGAACAACCATTGTCTATTTAAGCCGGTATCACGAGATTACGCAAAGATTATTATATACAAAATACACCTATATAGGAAGTATAGTAAATCATGTTTGGCGTTTGTAACTTTTTCAGCTATTTTCAGTTTTTTCGTGTTATTATATGATTAGTTTATGCGAGATGCCGTGTGCCGTGTGTATATATGTAGTATAAAAGTTGCAGCTCTTGTGAAGTTTCTTATATAATAGCGGAGAAATTATTGCATGTTCTTCCTGTCTGCGCCAATTTCGATTTGAAAACTACTGATAAAAAATTTAATTTCTAACAAATGACATCCATAAATTATCTTCCTAAACCTTTCATACAAAAAATCGTATAGTCTTGAAGAGGACCACCACCTTTGTAAGGCATAATTACAAACAATTATTAACATAGATGCTCCTTTTCAAAACGTTGAGAATTTTGAATATAGCAAAATGGGGAAGGTATTCAACTTTCTCTAACTCTTGAAAGGAGTGAAGTGTCATGTTAAGGGAAGTGTTACCTCGCCAACTTTAACATGCAATTTTGAAACGTGTCCAATTTAAATTCATATTTCATCTATGACGTCTTACGATTCTCATTTATTACAGCTACTACTTACATGGAATGGAAGAGGTAGTATGGTACTCTGACATATATTAACAAGCGATAAGCAACTAGGCTAAATGTATATATAACTAGCTGATCCGGTCGGCTGAACGTTGTTTTGCCATAAATGTGATTTCTAGCAATAATTTTTTTAGTTCAATAAAAATAATTATCAGCTTTAAGTGTGCGGAGATATGTTTATAATCGAAAGCGTTTAAAAAAATAAATGTATGCTTTATTTAGGTTATTAAATTTATCTTTATATGACACGTTTGTCGGTTTACCATAGCAGTGCCATCTATTGATTACTTAATCAATCCAGTCGAAAAGTATTGACATCTGTTAGAATCTTTTGGAGTTAACAGATAATATTTTGGAGTTGACTATCAATTCATTATAGACAAATAGTTTGCAATAAAATAAAATTGCGACTATAATTAAAGATCTAAAATATCCTATCTCTTAAGTTCTACCTGACTGCTCACGGTGTGCCAATTTAATTTAAAGTCGGTTAAGTAGTTAAGGAGTCCATCGAGGACAAACATCGTGACAGGAGATTTACATATATTAAGAAGATAACTCTTAATTTATATGAGTTGTATATTAACTGATAAGTAATGCTCGCGCTTTATACAAAATTTGAATCATTAGTAACTATGGTATTAAACGCGGTTTTATCAAGTCTAAACTTTTTATTTTGGCCAGTTTAATACATTAAATAAACCGTGTGTTGTTCACCACTCATGTATACCGTTTACGAGGATAGAGCAACAACAATACCGTTTTTTTAATGTTTCAGACATTGTAAACAAATATGGCTTCCTGGAATCAATAGGCGAATATAGCCGGAGAATTAGGGACTGGGTCCGGGAATAATAAATTATAGAACAGAGAACGTACGAATGATATGAACGAGGTTCCACGATTTCAATAATTTTTCATTATAATCTGCCGTCAAAGAAACAACAAAAAACTGCGTGTTGCACAGCCTAAAAATACCTAAATAGTTTTAAAAATACAAAACTACTGCCACTTTGGTTTTTTAAAGTACTAAAAAGTTAAAAGTATTTATGATTAAATATTAGTTTCAGTTCAAGCAATAATGTTGTAAACTTTATTTTTTATTTACAGCTTATTGCCAAAATACTATAGTTAAACACTACCTTAAAACTAAACTTACAAATAAAACCCTTGATTCAACATAGCCTATATATATATAGTAAATATATCCTGCTCTGATGCGGATGCGGATTTAATAGGACACCATTCACGGTATCGCTGATTTCTGGCAAAACACCATTCGTGAAATCCATTCTGATAATAAAAATAATAAAATCGTATTTTAAATCGGAATTTTTTAACACTTATATATCATTAAACAAAAGTGCTTATCTCGTGCTATTTTAGGGTGAAGGGGATGTTTGAACACCAAAATACCTAAAACTTTAATAAAACTCCAAAATACATTCTTACTATAACCGAGTTTCATTTTCTCAAATAACGTAGTCTTTATGACCAGCATAATAAAGCAGTAAAAACGACATAGTACACTTTTGTTTTCCAGCACCATATGCTACAAATGTGGACCTACCCCCTTATTTCCATAATTTATGCGACAAAACCGTCTGCTTTAAAATATTTCCCGTTTACTGGTTTAAATTGTGTTTACAGAATGCTAAATATAAACAGTTCGAAATGATTGTCTATAAAACGGCTAAAATATATACTATCGACCCCTGAAGTAAAAGAAGGTAGAATCGTCACTAAGCAAGACAAATCCAGTTTTTTTAGAGTGGTTTACCTACTCGTTTTTAAATTTATTCGTTTCTTAATCTGTTCATACGATCAAAACGGGATTCTCCCAATAAAATAGTAAACAAAGTGAGAGGCAAATAAGAAGTGACTTCTAAATTTCTGTTTCGTGAATTTGACGAAAGTCAGTGATCTGGATATCTCATTCATTTAACAAATTTCAGTTCACTCTATTATTCCAGCCCCCTGTGTAAGCTGACAGTGTCGAAGTATCAATAATTCAAAACGCAATCTGCCAGTTTATTATTTCAGTAGAATCCTTCTAAATCCGTAAAGGATACGTTTAAAATTTAAAGCCTTAAGTATATTATCATATTTGTATTCACCGTTCTAGGGTAAAATATTCATACTCTCTATTAAGTTGGTTTCGGCTTTCCTTAAAACTAAGCAGAGTATATACATGGGATACACTAGCTAGCAAAGCCAGTGAACAACCAAAGTTTCTATAAGCATTTTTTCTATATAAAATACTCGATTGCGGTGAACCAAACAGGAAGCAGTTTGGACTAGCAGTCTGTACAGACTACAAACTACTTGCATCTCTCTCTTTTTACAATTTAAAGGATGAGTCACACTAAAATCTAGTAAATTTGTGACCATTGCAATAATAAAAAACACAAAACATGATAATTTAATAGATATATTAATTACTCGTACTTTCACCCACTGCTTGAATGCGTGCAATAATTCTTAACTCACGAGCCTCGCTGAAATACTTTGGAAACAATTTTGTTTATTAATGCACGAACCATTTTACAGAAATTATTATAAACCGAGGGATAATACCGTTATTACTTTTAAAATGAGCTGTTGCCCACGTTGCCGACTGTGCAACATGGTTTCGACACATGTGGTCCATTGCTATAAAATCCTATATTTGTGTCCGTCTGTGATAGAAACAACTAGCTACAAACCCCGCATGCCATTTATGACATGCATTGCTTGCAATAAAATAAATTCAAGAACAACACATTACACAAATGTAGGATGTATATATCTCAAGATTCTCTCTGTTGAACCAACACTAAAATTGTTATAGGTCAGCAACGATGTGGTCATACACTGAAATATGGAGATGAAACGACATGATAAGCCGGGCAGCTTGTCGCCCGTCAAAATCAGGAGTGAGGAAAGCCGCGCCACAAAGACTGAGAAGGAGCTGAAGGTGCCTCCAGAGAAATCACCCAACGATGATAGGCAACGGCGCATGTCACGGGCTAGCGAGAGCTCAAAAGATACTATAGACAGGTAACCTAGTAATTGAATTTTTATTTAAAGATTTCCTGTTTTTTGGTCTGGGTATGAACCAAAAATAAAGCACCTTGTCTGAGAGACATGACAAATTTGAGCGTCAAGTATATTTTATATGCCGTAGCAAAAGACGGCATTGCAGATATCATTCTTTATACGTGTGGCGTCACCATTTTGTAGGTCCCTCACGAAATTTAATTCACCTCCGTTGAATCTGGTAAGCAAGGCACTGCAACACGTGACGCGGTGTTTTGAGTCCCGGTCAAATTGTGTGGGATCCAGTGCGAGACAGCTTACTCGAACCTACATATGTTAGGTGAAAGAAAGCTGAAGCTGAGCTTTTGAATTTGTGTCATGCCTAAGGATGCGCGAATCTCATAGGTCACAAGCCGTGTTTGTTTCGATCATACGGCGCACAGTATGTTTTGTTGTTACCAGTGGTGGACGGGCGACCAACGCAAGATTCCTGACTGAGATTGACACGACCGCGCTTTAATTCTGCAATTCATCTATAAATCGTCATGTATGGTGCTTCTTCGTGAAAAGCAGATTAAAGTCGAGCGAAGCTCTGTGAAGCTATCCAATGATATTATAATCGTCCCGAGTTAAATCTATGTTCATGTATACATAAAATTTTTAAAATAGTGCCATAATATAAAAAAATGATAGTTATAAACAAACAGTATTCTGCAGCTAAAGATTTTTTTAATTTTACTTTAATTACTATTGAAATAATGTGGAACTGCATCCAGTGAAACGCCTTGCATAGCATATATATTTTCAGCAGTCGGATCGGGATATATAAGACCTTATATATCAACGTAGATTTGATGTATTAATTACTCCCTGTGGAGCCTTTTCCTTCCTTACCATTCTCTTTGTGTACCCTAAGGAGTGTTTTAGCAAACATATATAAGAATAGCAGTTCGCCATGGACACCACTCGCTTTAGAACATACTCCGTTTATTTTTACAGAACTAATCATTGATGCTCTGTTCCTATCGGTCGTAGTTTTATATGGGTAATGTAGAATTCTAACGCTGAATTATTCCTTACGAAGTCACATACGAACCTTTCCCAATTATAGTATAAGCAATTATACTTCAACTAATATCAATTGTGATGTAGTAAATTAATTAATAATAAAACAATTACTATTATTTATTTTTTTAATTTTGAACGCAAAATCGTCGTCACCTAGCAGGATCGGTGTACTTTGGGGACGGAACTAGTGGCAGTTTGGTTGGGTTAGTTTTTGTGCATAAACCCCAAAACAGAATAGCCGCTATAATTGGCCAAAATAACCGACAGTGGACCTTTAGTCTCTTATTCAGTTTGTTGTTTTGTTATAATATATTTTAAATAATACTAGTTTAAAGTATCGATTATCTATTATAGTCACAAGTCATACCAATAGTGATAGCAATTCTGATTTCTATAGTTGTTGCTCCACGTTGGCAGCATCATCGTTGCGGTTTTTTCTAGAGCATATCTGTCGTAATTTATTGCGAAATTGTCAATATCAGAAGTTACGAAGTTTCGTTTTAATAAAAATGCAAATGTCGGGTTACGTTATTTTCTAAAGCTACATAACTATTATTTTGTGTGACTTCTAAATCGTCTAGTAATAATTATTTAATATTGAACCATGTATTAATTTTGACATAAACCCGGTTGCAACTATAGATATTGGCAATTTTTTATCTTTTTATACAGACTAAGTTATATAAGGCAAACTATTTTTTGTAGTAGTAGGAGAGTGAACAGAGTCCGTATTTCATATATTTTCTTTTACACGTTACTCTTTTACTCGAATATCCCGTTGTAACTATGTTGTATGTATGTTATCAAAGTATTTAAACGCTATAACTTTATCCGCTCCAAGTCGGATATTGAGGTCTGAGTGTACTCAGACCTCATAGATAGATAGAGGTATAGATACTATCGAAGTGAATTCATATCAGCCGCGAATTGTTGGTATAGTGGGCGAGGCCTATAGAAGGCCTATAGAAGGATCGATAGGTTTAATTTCTGTTTAAAAAAAAACATATACTTTTATATTTAAAAATTATTTATTCTCTATTAAATATAATTTACAGTATGGCGTAACAAATATATAATAAAGTGATCACTTGTGAAGGGACGAACATGGGGAGTGGTCGGCCCAAATACCACAGTGGCTGACGACGAGATATATATGTTACTATTTACTATATAAGGACTAAAACTAATGTAAAGTTCATACGCTTTCGCTCTTACAGACAGGACTCTAGATCCTCCCTAAGCCCGAAGGTCTCCCGCAAGTACTTCACCAATTGGAAACAGGCGTGCGATAAAACAAAAGACAAAACCAAAGAACTGCTGAAGCGCTGGAGGACGTTACCGGAAGGTGAAGCTGCACATATGTCAGAGGCTGGTCACAGCGAGGAAGAGAAGCACGGATGGAGTGTGCACGTTTGGAGTAGGTATTTATACTTTTTATGTTATTTTTATAAATAAAAATAATACACGGTTGATTAGGCCCAAGCTTAGCGTTTTATAGATTGTAAAATGGGTGCAAACACAACTGATTAACATATACACTCGTATATATAAGATTTGAGTATATAAATATAACATACAAGACCACAGCCAAAAGTTATACTCATCCCACAAATGTTGACCGTACCGGGATCGAATCGGCATGGTGAGCAATGAGGCAACTGGGTGTTGTATTTTACTTTTTAAAAGAAATTGGGTCTCATAAAATATAGAAACACAATAATATGTTTGAAAATATCTGATATCGTGCGGCCATGCTCATCCACAGGGAATTTAAAGGTCGGCCTTGGAGTGGCTTCGACCTAACCACTACAAAGACTACTAACAGCTAAGTACCTAGAGTATATAATGTTCACAACAAAAGTTATAAAATATAACAACATAATCAGTGTTCTAAGACTATTACTTAGGCTGATAATACGAGAGTTTGAACTTGTGTTTTTTAATTACAAAAGTATAAGACAAATAGAAATACTTTTAATAAAAACTTACCTTATACGTTAATTTGTTCTATTTACATTTGACACAAAAACTATAATCACGTTGGCTTTGTTTTAACATTTGTTACGAAATCATTTACAATATCATAACTATGCAAAAGAAAATCGAACAAACCAAGGTACACGATCGAATACGAATAACGAGAAAAACAAATAAAAAGGAGGAGGGGTTTTATAAATTCAAGAACATGATGGCAAGAAACCTGACCATGCAGACAAGCGAGACGCGAATCAAGCCACGAAAGGCAAATAAAAAGAAGATAAGCAAACGTTAAAATTATCCGTTTAATATATTTGAGTGCTGATTGTAAATATGAAGTATTTAACTGTGAAATTAAAAAAAATTTTGATGTTCTATGAATGCTTTTAATGTTCGTATTGTAATTATTCTTTTCAAATAATGTAGACGTATCTTTAACTTTCCACTAACTCAAAATGCGAAACGGAAATACAGCCACTTTATTGTGACGTGAATGAATGTTTTTATCCGGGAATATACACAATTCATGATTGCTACAGAATTCGCGATTCCCACTAAACATTAATTATACGATAGGTACGGATTGCGCGGACATATTTCGAAATTAACACTTTGTAATGCGTTGTTAATGGCTGTAAATTATTAAAGGAAACGCTTTGCTTCGAAACAAACAGTGAATAGAGAATAGAATCCAACTAACGTTTGATACCATTCATGAAATATTAATCGAGCTTTGTTCGATCGATCTCTTTTATTCGAAGCTATTTTCTGAACGTTATAGAGCTGTGATAGCTGTGAGCATATAAATTGATTTTATTGTTACTGTATTTGGTAAAGGTATAATATAAAGAATAGATGTTGATTAAAAATCAATGTAATAACAAAATTGTGAATTATTTATTTGTAACCCGAACCAGGTTAAACTAACCGTCCTTCTAACAGTGCCTTCAAATACATAATATGAAATGATTAATATTAAAATAGTCTTTTAAACTTCTAATTCTCTTATACTAATGTATATACTCTAAACGGTATTGTAAGCATTTTTCGAAATGATATGACAAAATGCATACTTTTCTCGTAACCACGGACCAATTTAATGGTCCTATGCTTTTCTGGGACTGGGGTCATTCTGTGTTCCGAGATGAAAAATGATGGTTATTGACATTTGCAATAAAAGTTTTTCCAAAACATTTGGTATTAAATACACGTCAAACACACTCGCACACAAACTGACTTTATTGAAAACTGTCCGGATCACCAGATTTATTACAATATACGCGAAACTTTTTGATATTTTTTTGCACGCAGTCTATTGGTACTTAACTATAACGTTTGTATCAAAATGATTTATTTGATGTAGAATATAAACTAAGACTGTTATATTATAAACTTTGATATTACACTTCTAAAACTTAACTTATACTTACTCAATTAGTCATTTAATAGGACTTAGTTTTGTTTACTTATGTATAAGCTAGATAAATAATATGCCATTATTATCTAATATAAAACCGAGCCAACGGACTAAAGAAGCTAGCGGTTTCTTTGACGCCACGAAGAAACGCGCTTCATTTTACTGTGTGTTGAATATATTTAGTGAACTGTATATATAATGAAAAAAATGGGAAACACGATTTCCCATCAAACCATTTTCGTGTATGGAAATACGTGTGTGTCAGGAATATTTTTTTTAAATACATAAAATTATATCAAAAATACCTACTAGTAGGTTATATGATAACGGTGTTTATTTCGACAAATGAATAACGCAAGTCTGTATCACATAAAATTTTTATCGCTAAAATATAATCAAATTAATGCGCAATATTATTTTAAAACAATAAACGAATTGATCGATAAATTAATTCATCAAATATTTGCTGCGTAAATACTAATTATACATAAAATATTTTCACATATTTACTCGTTAATCACTCAACACGTAATCGTAACTGAAATTACACGTTGCTTAATACTGGTTGTATGATGGCGCTGATCAAAATATCCTTTTCTCATTCATTAGTATAAGAATATTGTTTTACACATACCTATTCCAGTGACTCCACCGTAAAGGACAAGTATATATATTTAAAGAAAAACACTTTATTAACGTATTAAGTTATTATTACTTTACGCACGCTGTAAAGCACGCGAAACGTCGGAAAAAATTAAAATAATGTACCTACTTAAATTTTGTAAAAATACATAACTTAATCCGTTAACAAAGTGTTTTTCTTTAAATGAGTAATTGTTATGTTAATAAAAAAGTATTAAGTATATATAGTTGTTTCATATTTCTTTACAATTTTTTAAATTGAACACTGAACACGTATCTTACATAATTTTTACGTATGCTCAATTGTTTACGCTACGTATACAGCAAAACAAATTGTTCAGCTTTTCACGAGTATAAATTGAAAAATATATTTTGAAGATATAAAGAAAACTATTTATTTAACCAATATTATGGCTGTATTAAGATATAATATTGCCGATAGCGCTTCGAGTTGTTAGTTTTTCCATCTCTTTATATTTACGTAGGTGGTCATTCAGGTGATACGTAACAGTATCATCTGAAAATTTAAGTATTTTGTAAAGCACTTAAATTTTCAGATGCCCGGCTTAATAAAATAATATTCACTTTATGGTTTCTATTCAAGCTAATGTAATTAGTAAGTCGCAGTGAAATGGTGATAAGGAACACGATAATGTCGTATAATCACGACATTGTAATGTGTTGTTAGAGTATGCAAAATGCTGGAATTACGCACAAAGACGCTTTAGAGAAGATAAGGCTTTAATACAATTGTACTAAGATTGGGAATTGTGTGGAACAAACGCGAAGATATTTCAAATTTAGTGTTTGAATATGTAGCCGCTTTGTAATGTTCGTTTAGGCTTGCGTTGATGTCAGCAAAAACCTTTTCCAGAACTTATTTAAACTATTAAATGTTTAAGTATGGAATATTAGAATATTGATACTTAACTATTTCTTCGTCTTAATTACAACTTTTTATTATATTTACCTATAAAATTAGTATAGTTATTCTTATTTTTCCAATTTCGTTATCGAAAATAGGAATCATTGAGAATGCAGACTTTTACTTTAAAAAAGAAAGTAAAATTATCGGCTTAAGGCATAAAATAATAAATTTATGATACACTCCATAAATTAAATTATAATTCTATATCAACAGCAACCTGGGTAAATCGTTGCAGTGAAGACCTGGCATGCCTGGATCTTGAGGAAGAGCAGCCTTTAACCCAACTGAGCTCCGTACAGAACGAAAAGATGACACTTTTTTTCACAGAACTATTGGACCACGATAGAGATGATGTTATTTGTGACCAAGATTTTGATACTTTTTTTGAGGTAATACATTTTATGTCAACAACATTTTACACATGTACAACATTGTACAACATGTTGTAACTAAATGTAACAAAAGAAATTTCCCAGTGTTTACCCACGAAAATAATAACAGGAGCAGGCTTACAATTAGATGAAATGGTTTGAAGAAATAAAAACTCAGCTGATATTTTCAAGTTAGCTTTAAGCTCTAACTTAAATATTGTTTCCTCCTCTACTGTCAAATTGTGTTAACGCCGCGATGTGATGGAAATTAGTTCTCTAGTTAAAACGGTGAAGTTAGCTCGTTATTTTTGATGAATAATGTATCATTAAATAATGCAAGTTTAGAAACCTAAAGCAATTACTTGAGGTTCTTTATTTGTTTCTTTGATCTTCTGTTTCTGTCAGAGTTAGAGGGTATAAATTTACTATTTTGTCCAGTATGGTACTTTTTATTTAAATAATATGTTGTCGTCTGTATTACTATTATCTCTACGTATATCCCAAGAGAAATTACAGTTCATAACTCCTGATACAGCCACAAACTAATCTTTTAGGCAATCATAAACTTTATTCATGAATTTTCCAGCAAAAAGTTGTTTTGAAAACTAGATTTACTAACGCTCGTTATTCGATAAGTATCAAGTCATAGCCAACAAACACCGAAAGCTTGACTAATGTTCTAGAAAACGGATTTCAGTGTATTCGTGAAAAGGTGAAGCGAGAGATAACAATTACAAAAACATCACATTAGAAGTTTTATACACACATTTTAGTAACTTGAATGTTCAATTTACGCCGATGCCGAGCGTAAATAAAAATAACCATTACAATAACTTAACAAACGCAGAAATAAAAGTTTATAGTGCTCTGTAAAGAAATAGGGACAATTAAACGAAATTTACAGAAGCTGGCCCATTTTGCGGACTGGTCTCCCAACTCGTCGGAGTTTCACATACTTTTGGAAGTGAAGAGAGAATTCATCGAACATTTCCTCGACCCGTTGCCCAACAAGTAAGTCGACTAATACACAACAACTTTTGTTTGCGTTATAACTTTTAATTGGTAACATTTATAATGTAACAATTGAAAACTCATTGAGTTTAAGTATATTCGTCAAAACATTAAATATTTTCGATAAACTACAGATTTCTACAACCATTCCTATTATCAGTTTATCAGGCAGTTTGTTACTATCTCAATCGTATGTAGAAAAAATAGAACTTAATTTATTCTTATTGCATAAAACCTTTTTGCTAAATCTAAGATAGGAAGTACGTGATCGGAGCGGAAATCGCCCTTTCAGGTAAATTAGAGAATAAATGTTATACGTGACACAAACTTTGCTTAACCTTGGGAATAGTTCGAGCATAGACTTGCTCGATTTTGGCGTATCAAGAATAGCAAATTTACGCTCTGAGTGTGTGAGTGTGAGATTCGTATGTATGTGTTTAGTACTTTGTCCTTGTGTCTATATAGTGTGTGTGGTGTACGTTGGCATTTTTTTATATTTAATTAATTTTTAAATTGTAAAGATAAACGCGTCTTTAAGTGTGATATTCCCTTAAAAATATATATTTAAAATATCTGCACGTTTTGTAGGCATTAATTATTAAAATTCACATTCTCACTCGTGTCAAATCAAATGACTTAACAGTTTAAAATTTATTACAGTTAATTGGCATAAAACAGTTAAATTATTTTTCATCGCTTTATTATATAAGATACATATAAGATTACTAGAAAGCCATTTAGTAATAAGTGCATTTTAGTTAAATATCAAAATCTCTTATTTTAAAATATTCAAGGTACATAAATGTGCAACAATACGGTGACACATTACTAACTTAACAACATAACAATGAATAAATTCAGTTACACAGAGCAAAAGAAATACCTAAATTATATTTTAAAAAGTAATGATATTTATAAAATAATGCAGTACACAATCTACATACTGTGAATTAACCAGGGTCAAAAAACATTCTTACATAAATAGATGGTAAACATGTGTATTCGTGTTTAGATTTGCAGAATTACCATACTATAGACGCGTGTGTGGCCCTGAAGCTGGAGGTTTACCCGGACGGACGACACTCGAAGGCTGGCTGGCGAGATGGGCACTTCTATTGAGTGACCTAAACAAGTTTGCTGATCTACCCTTATACTTGCAGTACTTCTGCAAAATTCTTTTCCACATTATTGATAGGACAGGTACGTATATTAGAAAAAATTAACATACCAATTATAAAATAATAAAGCGGAATTAGAAAGGTTATCTAGCAAAATATTTAAATTATTCCTGAGTATAATTATAGTATGGTAATTAAATACATTTAAGATTAATGGTACTATCACAGTTATTTCGTTCCCAGATATACATTAAACAGCATTATTATATTGAGTAAAATAACTTTAGTAGACTGTGACATAAAGTGAAAGTTCAAATCGTCTACTTACAAAAATACAGGTTGCAATCAAATTAACTCTAACATAAATTAAGTATTCTGAAGGCTCACTCTTAAGCTTCTCTCTTCATAACTTAAGTTAATGTAAATATTTTTAATAGGTTCACTGCTATGTATAACAATTATTTAATATATACAATAAGGTACGTATAGGTAGACGTCTTGATTAAAAAATCTAAGGCTCAATAAAAGATCTTGATAAAACAACTTGATGAATAGGATTAATTTGACGTAAGTGTACCTGTCGGGAGCCTTAGGCAATGAAATACGATAATTGCGATCCACAAACACAGCAATATCGGCTTTATTGCAATGCATTAAGGCTAATAATTGTATAAAATCATTTGAAATATTTAAGACCCAAAAATTGTTGGGAAAATTGATGAACAATTAACAGCCTTCACATTAACGAAGCAAAAATAAACCTTAAAATTCAATATTAATTACATACTTGCGTCATTTAACTCAATTTTATTTCGACCGAAGGTGCAATTTATTACATAGATACTAATTTATTTATATTTTATTATTTTTGCTACATTTCATTTATTTTAAACAACTACAAAAAACCAAGATGTTGGTTTGCAATTATTATACGTATAATTATACTTATGGTCTTATAAATGACCTATAATTCTAAAATAAATCGTGAACACTACATACGTAACTATCCAAAACAAAGAACGAAATAAGTGTTTGAAAATCTTCTTATGAATTTCTCTAAAATCAAAAACGTTACAATAGAAAAATAATTGGAATCTCCATTTCTAGTGATATTTCAAGAGATTTCAGAGTTGGCAATTGAATTGAAATTTCAAGCCAAAATCCTACTTCGTTCGTTCCTATTCCGTGTTATATTATATTCCCTCGGCCTCTTTGTTTCAAGTCTAAATCCGACGGCTGCTCACAAAATAAAATATAAAACATACGATGTACTGCCAAAAGCAAGGCAGGCATATAAAATGCTATTCATTTTAAAGCACGCGTACTTGAAACAAATAGGAGAGTATGGTTTTCTTTTTTATATGTTAGATCTATTTAAATCGGGAATACATAAGTACGAATAATCTTTGGTTTGACAAAATATACAAAAATGCAACCTAATATTTTATTTCTGTGTCCTTTATGAAAATATTGATAGTAATATGAGATATCGCACTTACGCTTACAAACCATTACAAAGGAACGCCTATATAATGTGGAGAGGACAGCGACAATAAATGAAAACACAAACAGTAATAGCCCCTAGTATAATTTTGAAACTATGAAATGAATCCTAACAACAAAATAAAAAAAATAAAAATTTCTAACAAACTAAATACAATATAAATCGAAACAAAATGTAACACCATTTGGAAATAGAGGTTCACTAACCTGTGGAAAGAAGAGCGGCAAAGGGGCGTTTTTACAATCGCCCGACGAATAAACAAATTAGATACCTAAACCTACACTGAATACGATCTCATTCACTCGAGTAGTTCAGTCAATCCCATTAATCAAATTTTTAAATTTTTATTGCATCGCCTTATAAATTCCGTAAATAAAATCATCCAACTCTGTCTAATGTAGAGCATTTAAAAAAAAAAAAAAAAAATTAAATCTAACAAAAAAAAGCGTATTTTGCACAATTCACCAAGTCACTAAGTAGGCACTTAATTTATTACGTGTCGTATCACTAAATTAAATAACCTCCAATTTGCTGATAAAATAAAAACAAACGTAAGTCTAATACTAATAATAAATAAGCGTCCAATTTCGCACGATTCATACACAAAAAAAAAGAGCGGCCGCTCTTCAAAGGCGGCGCTTCAAAGGCGGAACCAAACGAATTATTAGCCGTGACGCGAGCGACGTCACAGGATACGGCGAGACCTTGACACAGCTGACACACTGGTCGCAAACATGAAATAGAAAAAAAAAAAATTCTCCCTTTCCCACATTGTTTATTTTCTGTTTAACTGATTGTGTAGAACTATTTACTTTTAAATTTTTGCTAATATGCTTTATGACTTACGTAATGGGCATAAGGTATAAAATGAATTTGGACTAATTTGACTAAGATTATTGACATGGCGAGTTGAGAACATGTGATTTGTAAGCGGTCATTAACCTGATAGTGATAGCGTAGTAAAAAATAGGCATTTTAAATTTCAAAACAAAAAATGATTCCAATGACTAAACTCTAACTATTTGTAATGAATATTTGTATACTGGCTAGGGACATGATATTATCCGATTTTAATTTATTGTATTGTTTAATTTTAAATAAAGAGATTTCCTATGTGTTTGTTAGTGTTGATATGAATATTGAATAATATTTGAGTATGATTTTGGGCAGGTGTTGGATTTAATATTTCTGTGTATTTTTGTCAACATTTTTTTATCGGAAATCAAACTTGGGGAATATCCAAGTAATATCAAACTCGGTTCAGTTTTTATATTTATTAATCGAAAATTTTAGAGTAAAAAATATAACAGTTCCATCATATTAACTGAGTATATATTTAATATTTGAATTTATTATATTTTTAAATACTTCATATTTATTATCTTTCATAGGGGTTGGAGAAATCACTAAGGATGCCCTAGCATCGTTTTACCGGTCGGTGATCGGCTTGCCTCCTAATAGAATAGAAGAAATTATAGATACTGCTTATGATCGGATGACGAGTGTGAGTAAATTGTTGCACTTAACTTTTGATAGGATCTTTGAGTGAATTATTGGAAATATATATATATATATAACGTATAGGTATTTCGATATTCGTATAAATATCTCCTCTTTATAGCAGTACTCACGTAAGTGACTTTGTAAAACCTTTGTGGTGACAATAACTCTGTAACAGAAGTGAACTGTGGAATGGGATCCCAACTTCCCAGCAGGAAAAGAGATCAAACGACCCTTAAGGGTCGACAACGCACTAGACTTCTAGAGTGAACGTTTTTGGGCTACGACTGTTGCCAGTTAGGCATGTAAGCTCGTTTGCCCGACTATGTTATAAAAAAAATGTTATTAATGATAAATCATTTCTTGAATAAATCAAGAAATATTTTCGTTTCAATATTTCTCTTCAACCAATAGGCGGTACCTCAAATTAATTCTTAATTACACTTTTCTTTAGAATGTTAAAACGTCACTATTTCATTTCAGAATAGCTATCTAATCCTGGACTATGGCACCTTCGTACATTGTTACATAAATTGGCTCATGGGCAAGAATCCCAACGGTCCCGGGCAGTGGGTACTTGTACCTTCGAAGGACTCTCTCCCACAACCGCCTTTTCCCGTAGACTATAGCGCCTTAAACACGGAACCTGGCAAGTTGGAACCATACGTACCGGATAAAAAAACGAATCGTCACTCTGTTATTGTTTAAGTTAATTGTTCTTAAGTTATTCTTCATTCTATTTTTATTTTAAAAAATATTGTTACCTAATTAGATATACAAATTAGTAAAGAGGACTTAGTAACACAATTATACGAATCAAACGAAATTGAAAACACTCGGGCTGGCTGTGAATTTTAATGGAAAAAACCATCGAATATAATAAGAATCATTGTCATGCAGACAATACCACCACCAAGCACTTATGTTAGCAGGACCAGACAGAATTCCATAGCAGCATACAGGTAACCTTCAGACTAGACGCACGTTTCGCTCCGACACCGTAGCATCCTTACAAGATTGCCTCTTCAACCAGTTTGAACGCTACGTTTTATTTTTTGAAAGGAATCTCTTATTTATCTTGTTGCCCTAAGGAGCCTTTACAACTTAGTTTTTTACCAAGAATATCATTGATTGTGCCACAACTGACAAGCACAAGAGAACACAGAGGTGAGATAAGTGCCAAGCAAAGGACCTCACCTTCCAAGGCAAAAGCATTTTTTACTACTATTTGACTGATTTTTTTTTTGCGGTTGGTACGTTGATACGATCATCCATCTATTAGAACATGGCGAGGCCTCCTGCGTGGCTGAGACGGGGGGAAAGTGGGTGGTAGTTAATGTTTTGGCGCTCCAGAGTTTGGTTGGTTTTTAGCCATATTGGAGGTGCGTTTGGACGTCAACTTCATCCATTGGTCTATTTTGGCGAGTTGCGTTGGCGACTCTCGTGAAGATGGTCTGTAACCGCTGGATATGAGAGGAGGCGCAATGCGTTGGTCATTCTTGCCTTGTAGAACGTCACCTTGTGTCTGTGGGACATCTGTCTCCTTTTGTTCAGGAAATAATGCAGACAAGAAATGACAAACGCTGCTTTGCTGCGCAGCTTTCGTATGCTTGCCAAACCGCAGACCGATTAAGAGTGACGCATAATACGCGTTCCTAACGCTGTGTACTACACCGCCACGGTTTTTTATACATTATTTTCCCCCAACACACAACTTTATGAGCAGTGAAGTTACGTTAATAATATTGTTGAAAATAAAAATATTTTAGCTTATTATAGATATGTAGATGATTGTATTTTATGCTGGACGGGTAAAAGGAGACAACAGGATCATCACAAAAACACATAAAAAAACAAAATTTAAATTAGAATGTGAAGAAAATTACACTTTAAATTTCTTGGAATTATCTATTACTAGAGAAAAACACAGTTTTTTCAATCAACTTTTCGCAAAACGACATACAATTATACATCTGTTCATATGTATTTTCTTTTAAGTCGTAGTCCTCGCGTAACTAAATAGTATTTTGTAGTGGCTATAGTGAGCACAGGTGACAAGTGAATACTTAAACCAAACTTATTTGTAACTGAAGTTACAACAACTATTGAAATTTTCTCTAAGTTCTTCTAAAACTGTTAAATTAATTCTTATTATAGTGATAAGAAGATAATGTATTGCGTACCCTCGTTTGTTTTTAATAGCACTCGATCGTGCGATTTGTACAATTGCCGTACCGTAATTGGCATACCAAACCAGCTGTCATAACTTTCTGTAAGTAAAAAAATCCCTACTATAAGCATCATAACAAGACTAAACAATGAAATATGATACTTTGCCTAACTGTGAAATCGAATTTTGAAATAACCGTAATCCTAGCAAAAGATTCTAAATGAAGATTGTATTGTAAAACACATGGCTCACACATAATTAAGTAGGTAGCACCTGTGTCTGTCACCGTCAACAACCGAGGTGAAATATAATTTCTATGGACGCCTAAAAACAAAGAGTTAAATGTCGCTATTATTTGACTGTATGTGTAGTTTTTGCTTACATATCAAAAAACTAGAATACTGAGTTGGGTCGGCCTAGTTTGAATTGTTGGCTCCACAAAAAACCACGTCACACATAGGAGTTATCCTACTTTTAAATTCCGCTTAATTGAAATGAAACGCTTTAAACTTTTGGTAACTTGACCAATCTATACGCCTTTAGGTATTTATTAATGATTAAGTGTATATAAATAGTCGAGTAACTACGTGCACAACACGGTAAGCAAGAACTGCCTTAATGTAAGTCTCCTCACGTTACGTATAGCCTTATTTTGTACCTTAGGTATAGTTTATTCTATTGTAAAGTCACCGAATAAAGAATTTATTAGAATTCACTTTTTTTGGCAACCACCTTACATTTAGAACTAATAATTGAACAAAACGTGGATGGAAAAAGTATAATAGAAAGCTCGAAAGAAGATAGTAAAGTAGTAGAAGAATATCTGTATAGAAGGGTAGACGAATAATCCGGAAAAAAATATAATGAAACCTTAAACCTACGTTTATTCAAACAAACGCATTATATAAAGAATTGAAAGTTCTTTTAATCATAAAAAGCACGGGGCTTATAAATATCTAGGTTTTCAAATAACACAAGCTATATTATTACGATGTATGATTTAGAATCTGATTTTTACATTTATACAAAATAATAAACTCAGACACCTTAAAAATATTTCGTATTATTAATGCCAAAAATATCTTTTAACAAAAGTAAAAAAAAGTAGAGTCATTAATCAACTTATTTCCACCCAGTTTTCAAAGGACAAATTGAACGACCTCAAAAAAGCTTTAGAGAAATGAGTTTTTATTCGATCAAATATTAGGGTGCCGTTTTTCCTTTCTGGTAAACCTGCTTATCAACCAAGAGGCATATCAGTGTAATTTATCTTTACCCAAATTCTTTCTTTATTCAATTTTAATTTAATTTAGACGTTTTACAGAGTAAAATGAAAATAATATTTTGTCTGAATGATTTGTCGATAATTAGCAATTAATTAATAAGTGAAATAAGTATTTTTTTTTTTTCAGGGGGCACCTCCACCTGTTTTTAGGGGACCCCCCCGCCCATGGACACTCGCGAAGCCAGAGGGCTCACCAGTGCGTTGCTCTAGATGTTTAACGCTCTTTTTTTGAAGGTCCCTAAGTCTAATTGTTCGGAACCCCTTTTGGCAGCTGGTTCCACATAGCGGTGGTGCGCGGCAGAGTGTTCTAGCCTCAGTTGTGGAACGGCGGACATGAGGTGATACGGATGAAATTTCGTATTCTCCTCGTTCCGATGGGGTGGAATTCAGCTGCGGGTATCAATCTGAACAGCTCCTCCAAACACTTTCCGTGATAAATGCGATAGAAGAAGGAGAGAGACCCCATCTCTACGCGCCGTGCTCTACGAAGCGCCAGACCCCCCCCTAAGGGGGGGAAAGGGGGGGGGGAGGGGGGTGGGGGGTCAAGGATCCGAAGTGCTCTTCTGTTGGATGCGATCAGGAGAGGAAGGAGCGGTGGTAGGGCCTGGGGGGGGGGGGGGGGGGGGGGGGGGGGGGGGGGGGGCTGGTACTGGGGAGCTGGGAGCCCCGCCCAGAGGTGAGAACAGTATTCCATGTGGGGCCGAATTTGCGCTTTATAAAGTTGCAAGCGGTGACCCGGTGTGAAATACCGTCTCGCCTTACTGAGCACACCAAGCTTCTTGGAGGCAATGTTAGCCTTACCCCTCCAAATGATCGCGAAATTGAACATCATTCGATATATCGACGCCAAGAACTCCGATGCTGGCTGAGGCTTTAAGTTTTAGCGGGAAAACGCGCAGACCTGTGTCCTTTTTGGGATTAAATTCGACAAGATTTAGTCGGCCCCATTCGCGACATTACAAAGTAAATTGGCCTCGACTCCAGACACAAGATTGTGCCGGCACTGCTCGACAATGACACGAGAAATATTCGCACGGCCAGTGTAAATTGCATCCCCAGTGCTATCATCCGCATAACAATGAATGCTTCCAAGCCGTAGCATATCATTCATATGCAGAAGATATATTTTTAAAAGATATATTTTTGATAACACATACTTCATCCTCAATCAGAACGCAATAGTTTGACACATTTTTCGAGTACTCTAAAATCTTTTATTTGCAGACATATGAAGTTTAGGTTTTAAAGCGATATGATATATTTTCATGTTAAGCTTTCAATTTTTAAATAAACTACCAGTTAAAATTTTCATTAAGTCACTATTTCTATTTTAAAGAAATGAATATTTCTTAATTATTCTTAGTTAGTTATATTTATTAGTTATACTTAATTTTTCTATTCAAGTTGATTTTGTATTATTAACTATAGAACTAAAGTAATTTTATAATATCTATGAAGAATATAGGTTTTAGACTTAATACAACAAACAATGAGAAAATGCATCTTCAAATTTTTATTTTATTTATTAATTGCATCAACCATAGACTTCACTATACTATCATCAGTCACATAAACACTGCAACCCATTCCAAGATCATTTTTCACTGCAATAACATCTTTTTTAATTTTACATGAACTATGAACTATTTTGCATCCTATTTCAATAAATTTTGTAACATTATCTAAATTCACACCAGATCCTGGCATAATTTCTATTTCAGTATGAAATTTTGCATTGAGCTCCTCAATCAATTTAACTGCATTATTATCAATGGCAGTGCATCTTTGACCACTAGTCAGAACTCTATCAAACCCAAGTTCTATTATTTTTTTCATTGCATCAAAAGGACTATTACATAAATCAAATGCTCTATGAAACGTAACATGGATTGGTGAAGCCTCAGCTATAATAAGGGAACAGTTTTGAATGTCTATATCTTGATTGTCTGTTAATGCACCAAAGACAAATCTGTCTATTTTCATTTCCTTAAAAAATCTTATATCTGCAAGCATTGTCTGGATCTCCATTTGATTATAACAGAAATCAGCACCACCTCTACAGCGAATCATGATGTTTATTTTTGTTTCCTGTATACAATAAAATTTTATTATTATTTAATTATTTTTTGAGCTACCTACTTTTAAGTGAGTTAGAATAATCTTGGCTATAAAGGCCTATTATAAATATTGTACATGCTGACTTACTAATTTATCAGAATTATTAATTTGTCCCTTTAATTTGATCACTTCATTTACAAGCCCAGGCGACGGGGTGAGTCCACCTTCCGCCAAAGAACTACATATTTCTAATTCATGAGCCCCACCACTGATGGCATTTTTTGCAGACTCTAAGCTATCAATACAAACTTCTAATTTTCCTGAAATAAAAAAATATATAGATTTGCTGTGCATGAATCTTGACTGGCAAAGCAATATAATATACTGAAAGTCTAAAATATTTGTCAGAGATATTAATTTTCACATATCACTTGCAAAAAATCTCATATTTTTCAATATAATTTTATTTTCTACGTTTCTACTTTGCCAGCACTTTAGTGGCAAAAGGTGAATTCGCTGCCCCTGGATGTGTCCACTGTCCAGGGATAGCGAAATCCGACAAAAACCGACAGCGGGATCGAGACTCGCGAGGATATTGCCGGCCTTATAGGATAAGATACGAACTACTGAGGGTAGTAATTTGAATTTGTTCGCAAATAAATCTTTGGGCTACTGCTGTTTTTGTTAATGTACTTACTTTTAGAACAATTTGAATTTGGAGCACAAATGTCCGTCACAGACATAATTTATAGTAAAATTAATATTAATATTATTAAATTCAATTAAATGATTTAAAGAAGATTCAAATTCTAATGAAAAGAGAAATATTCTATATTTTTTTAACTCGTTACAAAGTATATATATCAACCACATTTGCTGTCACGAACTCTTAAGTTCAGCCCTGGAAACTACACATTACTATAAAGTATATACATCTGTGTATTATATTTATATATGGGAGGAAGGAATGTGTGTATTTCATGATTCATCCATACAAGTAGGACCCTCGACGTATCAATTATCATACATCTGTCTGGATTGCTGAAGTTGTCAAATGTCTCTTCATTTAATAAATCAGCATCACTAATTGTAATTACTAGGGTGTTTCCCTAATTAAGGGAAAAATATTTCGATGAAACTTGGCAGCACTGATGAGTTCAGAAACGCATCCGTTAGCACTGCAGCGAAATTGTATTCGGTTTTGAATTAATAACTGCTTTTTATATAACTAATTATTTATGTCAGTTGCTAATCCAGGAGTAGTGGCACAGAGAACTTAATACACTACGAGTACGACATTGAAAATCCCAATAGACCAGTATGAAAGCAGTACTCCGCGAAAGTAGTTTTCGCGGAGTACTGCTTTCATACTGGTCTATTGCGATTTTGAACTATGGACTTCCGCAAAGTAACGTCTGATTCAATTAATTATAGTACGATATTGGACCAACCACTCCTTACTTTCCTCCTTTTCCTCCGAATTTTAAAGGTCAGGAAAAAGGCGAATTATTTTTTTTATTCAGAAACACTTGAGATCTTGGAATTACTAATCTGTGGTGTTGTCAAATATTAAATATAAGGAACTTCTCAAATAATATTTAAGAAATAGTAAATATTTTGAAAATATAAAAAACAAATTTTTGTAGTTTATATAAAATTAATTATTTACGATACAACATAACGTGATATATGAATGAGAAACTATAATTGTCTCTCTTAGTATTCAATATTATCTATGCTTTTGGTTATGATCTAGTACGAACCGTAGTGTCAATGTTAATATTGACTTAAAATATTTTACTCTCTAAAACTTTTGATTCTGGTTCTGTCTTTTGACATTTCAAGATCTAAGGACACGCGAACGTAGGTTTTGTCCACGTTCGCTTTTCTTAGTTAGGTATTTTCTTAATTTTCTTTATGAATTAGATACATCATCCTTTATTTAGTGTAAAGAAAAAATAAGTTATAGAATATTGTGTGAAATATCCAATTTCGAATCTATTTAATCCTGTTTTTCGAGGTTATATTTAAATTACATTGTATGCCAAATATGCAGGGAAAGTCCTAATCCTAGTGTCGAAGAACCGTCCCAGTATTTCTGTTACACTAAGTTTTAATGATTTTCAGTTATGTCTCGGAAAAAAGCTACCGAAGAGACCGACAAACTTACTCGGATTGCTATTGTAAATGCTGATCGTTGTAAACCCAAAAGATGTAGACAAGAGTGTAAAAAAAGCTGTCCTGTTGTGCGTATGGGCAAGCTGTGCATTGAAGTGACTCCTAATGACAAAATTTGCACTATATCTGAAGAACTGTGCATAGGTTGTGGTATCTGTGTCAAGGTAACTTCTAATTTTAACCATAAAATTAAATGCTAATAAGTATAATAGTAATTATCTTTAAATTGTTATAATTTGACTAGGTGCCTATTTTAAGCACAATAGCTAATAAACATGAAATTTCACAGAAATGTCCCTTCGATGCTATTACTATAATTAATATTCCATCAAATTTGGAGAAGCATACTACTCATCGATACTCTAAGAATTCCTTCAAGTTACATCGACTTCCTATTCCTCGTCCTGGAGAAGTCCTGGGACTTGTTGGTCAAAACGGTATTGGCAAGTCAACTGCTCTTAAGATCCTTGCTGGTAAACAAAAGCCCAATTTGGGTAGATATGTGGTATGTCTATATTGTTTTATAAAATAAGTAAAACTAGCATTCTAAAAGTTAGATTATTTTAAAATATTGATTCTGTATGATACAAAATATATAATACTGAATCTTATAGCATTATCTATTCTAGGATCCCCCAGACTGGCAAGAGATCTTATCTCATTTTCGTGGGTCTGAGTTGCAAAACTACTTTACTAAGATCCTAGAAGATGATTTGAAGGCCCTCATTAAACCTCAATATGTGGACCAAATCCCGAAGGCTGTGAAAGGAACTGTAGGAGCCCTGTTGGATAAGAAAGATGAAAGGAAAAACCAGAAAGAAATATGTGATATGCTGGGTAAAATATCTTTTTTCAAATTGTTGTTGAGAATAATACTAATTATTATTACAGACTAGAATAAAACTTCATTCAAGGTTTTAGATGCATATGAATTGCCTTGTAGCTTTTGATTCACAGAAAAAACTATTATATCTTTGCATTTTTAAAAATGCAACCTATAAAGCTTGCTTGTATATAACAGTTTGCTTGTTAAATAATTCCTTATATACTTATTGTCAACTAGATTTGTCACATATTCGTGACCGTGAAATTGCTGCTCTTTCGGGAGGAGAACTTCAAAGATTTGCCTGTGCTATGGTGTGCATTCAAAATGGGGACATATTCATGTTTGATGAACCTTCCTCCTATTTGGATGTTAAACAACGGTTGAATGCTGCCCGTACCATACGTTCTCTCATACATCCTGACAAGTGAGTTCTTAAACTGAGCCGTAGTAGTAGTATTATGGGGTAGATTACATAGAGATGCTAATATAGATAAAATTATTTAAGGGCCACTACTTTCAGGATTGAATTAGTATTACAAAACCAATACAATTAGTGTGTAAATATCATAAATTATCATGGCCATCTGGATTTTATGCACCTTATTGTGCCAAATATAAAATTAATGCAAAAATATTTTTTGCAGATTTATCATTGTTGTGGAGCATGACTTGTCTGTATTAGATTATCTGTCTGATTTTATTTGTTGTTTATATGGAGTACCAGGAGCTTATGGTGTAGTTACTATGCCATTTTCAGTTAGAGAAGGTAACTATAAAACTAATATTAAAATCCAATCACATTACATGTATAAATTGAGTTACACTATTTATGTTCTAGATAACAAAAATTACTCCCATCTATTTTTAGTTCCAAAACCACTAAAATTTCAAAGGCAAATTAGTTTTTCCTAATGTATTGTTTAGTATATTTAATTAGGTTTTCATTTTAGGTATAAATATTTTCCTTGATGGTTTTGTACCCACTGAAAACATGAGATTCAGAACCGAATCTCTTGTTTTTAAAGTTGCTGAATCAGCCACTGAAGAAGAGGTGAGTGAATAAAATCTCAAAATTCTTATAGTATGTAAACAAAAGGATTCACTGGACTTACTATGGGCTCTGATAGTAACAAATTATAATGAAAAAAAAAAACTATTTAACAGATCAAAAGAATGAATCATTATGAATATCCAGAAATGACAAAATCTATGGGTGATTTCCACCTTCGTGTGATGCAAGGTGAATTCTCAGATTCCGAAATCTTGGTGCTACTTGGGGAGAATGGTACTGGGAAAACCACTTTTATCAGAATGTTAGCTGGGAACCTAGAACCTGACGAAGGTATGTGAATATTAAAATCAACTCTAAGCAAAAAAATTTACGGTCTCTTTGTTCTGATGACACATGTACAAATATAAATCATTATTATGGTTTTTCATTTATATTAGCCAAAATTGTTTTGTAGATAAATCATCTATATTATACTCTGTGTGTTTCCGAACAAAAGTGGCAATCCTGTTCTACGTCATTTAGTCCTACGTCAATTTGTCAGTTGTCAGTGTCAACTATGGGTATTGTCAGTTTTGAATTTTTGCAAAAGGAAAGCTACAACAATTCAATAATTTCATTTCATCATTATTGAATAAAGATCTATTCTTACAAATTAATATAACTTCTTATATTCTACTTTGTGATAATTTACTATGTGTCGTGCGCGATCCACTAAATTTATAAAAGAAATAGGTTATGGTGCTAATAACTAAAAGTGCTTTATGCATACGACTTATAAATATTTGCAATGGCTCGAACAGAATTATTTGATTTATTTTTTCATCCCGTATTTCAAAAATGTTTGAAACATGCTGAGGCATCTATACCAGCAGAAGGTAAAGGAAGTACATTAAACACTATAACGTTTTGTTTTTCACAAACATTAATATAATATTAATAAATATTTGTTTCCAATTAATGAAATTATTACTTGTTCATATTAGTGAGACCTATTAACATTATATAAAGCAAAGATGAAGTTTTACTCATTACTTGAATACTGGTGTTTATCAAGTTTATTTTTTTTTCATATAGGTCCAAATCAGTTACCACAACTGCACATAAGTTATAAGCCCCAGAAGATTTCTCCTAAGTCACAGGGCCAAGTGCGAAACTTACTTCATGATAAAATACGAGATGCCTACACACACCCACAGGTATTTCATTCTTATTTACAAATAATTAAATTTTTGTTAGAACAAGTATATGTAACTAGTATTCTACTGTGCTTGTACATAAAATGATATTTATAACTTTATTCCAGTTTATAACTGATGTTATGAAGCCTATGAAAATTGAAGAGATCATGGATCAAGAAGTGCAGAACTTATCGGGTGGTGAGTTGCAACGTGTTGCGCTGGTTTTGTGTCTTGGGAAACCTGCTGAAGTGTATCTTATTGATGAACCATCTGCTTATCTTGACTCTGAACAGCGTCTAGTTGCAGCTAAAGTTATAAAGAGGTGAGCTTTATATAATACTGTAATACTTAAAGCATATAATTACATTAAGCATATAATTATTAATCTTAAGTGTATCTTAACTATTTAATCAGATTTTTTTTATTCAATTTTGGTTTAAAAGCAACATATGTGTTTTAGATTTATCCTACATGCTAAGCGTACTGGTTTCGTGGTTGAGCACGACTTCATTATGGCTACATATCTAGCAGACAGAGTCATAGTATTTGAAGGAGTACCCTCTGAACATGCAACGGCCAATGCTCCTCAGTCATTATTGAATGGAATGAACAGATTCTTAGAACTACTGGGTATTACATTTAGAAGAGACCCTAACAACTTTAGACCAAGGATTAATAAGCATTCTTCGGTTAAGGTGAGAGTTGACTTAATTTACAAATATAATTATATACCTATGCCTACAAAAATTTATAATTTCCATAAAATAATATAAATTGTGTAAAAAAAAATAATAATGCATGTTCAGATTTATAACAAATGAGAAACTAGTTTCAATAGTAAATATTGACTAAGCAGTATTATGTACTACATCACTCTAAGATTAAATTAAAGTAGCTTGAATTTAATTAAAGAAAGTCCAAGCATTCTCTCACACCTGTATGTATTTCAGGAAGTTTCACAATTTTACATGTTTCTACCGGTATTTAAGTTGTATATATATAAAAATCAGTGTATTTTCAATATTTTAAAAACAAGTTACTTTTTTCCTTCATAAGGAATGCTACATTTTTAAATTTTAAAAAATTTGCAGTATATGCACTTTTTACAGTTTTGCTTATTTAAATTTTGTTACGATCATGTATCTGATAGCAATGACAATCATAATTTACAAAAAGGAGCTAAACTAAAAATTATGTAATTATATTTTTTTACAGGATATTGAACAAAAGCGAGCTGGTCAATATTTCTTCTTGGAAGACTAAACAATTTTAAAGAAATGTTATTTATATATAGTGAAACTATTGCTATAGTCACCACAGCCATCATCCGTATATTCCAACTAAATGTATTAATGTAATAAATCAGTTTTTTACAATAAAATGGTTTTTATTGTATTATAATGGAACTAATAAATATGATAGTGTAAAATTGGATATCTTAGTACATACAGTGCCTCACTTTTAATTTTAAAGTAGTAGTGAGTAGGAACTATAATGTATTACTTTCAAATAATATGACTCAAAATAAACCTTGACTAGAAATCTTCAAGTAGTATTGAAAGAAATTTTAATTTAATTTGCTTTTTCTATAGAAAATTTTAATTATAATTAAGAAAAGATTATCACGTCGATACTCGATATATGGATCGATGGTGTCGATGGCTAAGCAAGCCACAAAATCTTGGTAACCAAGTCGAATAAGCGGAAGCCAAAATACATCATCGTTCCCAACTTACAAATATTACCCGACCATCATATCACATACACAAGTCACACACACAGGCAAGCTCTCTGGCTCACTTGCGAATCTCCATAGACGGCGATATCATTTCACCTGATGACGCTTCTGTCCGCTTTATAAAAATAACAAATGTCTTATATTTAGTCAGATATAAATGCAGCGAATATTTTGACAGACTTGTCTTTCTCAGAAAAATAAATGCAATAATGGTATGTAGTTGTGTGTCATTAACTTATTAGTCAGAAAACTGTTTTTTTTACATATACCTGCCTACATACTAGAACTTGTTGACGCAACATGATTCATTGCTTGAAGTTGTTGATGATCTAAGATTTTAAGTGAATAAGATCAATGACGATCGTGCTATAATTAAAATCATTCGAGATAAATGGAGATTATGGAAAAAAATTACATGATTTATTTAATTATATCTTCAATTTATTAGTATATATTTTTTTGCTTTTCCTGATTTCAGTATTATTCAATTTTAAACTGACTTTTTAAGTGTCTAAATGTGTATTTAGTTCTTCCTCTAAATATTTAAAAATAAATATTAATAAAATTTAAATAAGCTAGGGCTTTGAGATATATAAATATATATATTTACATTTTAATAGGTATTACAAATATAATTTCACATATTTTTAAGTTGTAAGTTCAAGCAATAGCGTTTGGCGCGGGTCGCTGCGCTGCGCCGCAACCGATGTCATCATCACTGGGAGATTACGTGGATCAGTGATCCTAAACATTTGGCATATGTAGTAAAATTTATAGAGAACAGTAAATTTGAATGTTATTAATAATGTACGATAAACAAATTACAGTGCTTAAGTTGATTTTAATTTAATTTTGTTATGTGGTTTACTACATCTGGTAGTATGGAATATATACTTAATTAATTGAATTAAGGGGATTATAAAACAATACAAGATTATAAGTTATGCACAGGTTTCACTTTAGTCAAGGTTAATAATTTTAAGTGATACTATTATGACTATACAAAAATAACAAGCAACGACAGCAGACAATAATTTCATGAGCATCAAAACATACAAGATACAATATATAATAATTTGAATAACATATCAAAACCCAACGGCTTACCATTGCATAGAATGTTGTGCCGTACCAAAGGTTTATAATATTAAACTGAGTGAGAGGGCGAAACAAAGCGCTACGGAACCGGCCGACCTCATTGACTCACCGAGCGCCATTCCATTACGACACGATTTATTTCGGATTTCGCTTCTAGCTAGTTTGGGTGTGTCGTCTAATAAAATAACAAGTATGTATTTTTATTAACTTATATCATAAAATTTAAACTTGTAAGAATAAAATTCATAAGATTTTAAAATCTATTAGTGAAATAATGAAGAGTGATAATATTTGCGTTGCGGCCGGCGTTGTTTGCAAATCGAAAAGCCGGTTCAGTGTTTGACGTGTGATATTTTTAGAACTCGAGTGCTTGATATGAAATGTTTTTCACGTATTTTCCATTTGTTTTAGGCTTTTTCCACCATGAGCGGACAACAGTATTACCCCTACAAGGTAAATATAACATTTTATGGTTGCGTGTTTCAATCGATTCTAAGGATGATGTCATCTTTTCGGCGCAAGGTTCTACTTATGAAAGCGTTTTATTAGCAGATCTAACGAACAGGTTAAATTTAGTGGGAAAATTAACGGAATAGGCGGAAATGATCTAGTTCTACTGAATGTTGTTTATCAGTATTCATCTCACAAGCCTGAAGTAACGTTGATACAAAAATGCATAAACCGGTCGGTGACGATGTATGTACAAAATTTTATTTATTTTATGTAAAAATTAAATATTTATCAGAAACATATTTGCTTAAAGTTTATTAGTGGGTAGTAAATGCTTTCATACTTGTATTTCTTCTATAAATTTTACAATAACCTGAAAAGCTTTTACTATAATGCAGTCACGCGATCCACTAGTTAATTTATTCTAGAAATTTTAATATACTAATGGCAATACCGCGCATATCTTGCCATGAATTTTATACACATTAAATTCGTATGCACTTCAGTCAAAGTAACTTATACCTCTACCCCAGTTGCCTGGAAGAAGTAGCTTTTATTTCTTGACTTATAATTTATAGCACCTAAGTTTAATTTAGGTATCAGTAATACAGTATAAATCATTGTTTTTGGAAATCGATACGAAATGTAGTATCAAGAAACTACCTACATATCACACTTATGGAATTTAAGTAATTTGACCTATATAAGGACATCGTTATATCTGTCAAACTATTAAAATAATGATTATAATTGTTGTTGTCCTCAAAACGCTCTGAAGGAAAAATTTAAGGTTGGATATTGCATCATTCAAGCATGCTTTTCCTTGCACTGTTTTTTATAATAGGTTATAAAGTAATATAAACCTTATTACATTCTTCCTCTCTAAGTACTTAGTATTTGAGATTATAAACGAACCATATAAATAACAACCTTGATTAATTTATTCAACTAAAATTTCAAAGATATTGAAACGTGTTTGTTCTGTTGTCTGTATTGAACGCTGTCTCGGTACTTAACTTAGCCAGGGTTGGTCTGATGGATTTTGCGCACTATATAATTGTTTTTCTTATAAGAATCCTGAAAACGTCTGCGCATGTAACCTGATGATAACCTGGCTAACTTTTTACTGGGAACAAGTTCCAATAAAGATAATTTAAGGAAATTTAGTTACGACACGTACTTTGTTTTTTCAAATATTATTTTGCTGTCTGCGACCCAAAACCTGTAGAAATAATGTTATTGATGGAAGATTTCGACGCTACTTAAATCATATACGTGTACTACACGCTTACTTAGTTAAACCTACGTTAAATTAATATTTTCACAAGTTTGTGCACGTTAGTAGGTAGATACATAGTTGCATGTAAAGAAACGTATCAGTCATGAGTGACATGACTTAACCTCATATTTTTTATCACCATTGGATTGTTACTTCACGGTTAGCAAAGCAGTTCAGCAAAAATTCTAGTGAAAATGTTTGTGGAATGCTTAATTATATTTATCACAGAGTAAGATGTTTACAATTGACGAGATTTTGAAGTAATAATAATGTTTCTTGTATAAGCCCTAAACACTTTTTAACTTGACCTTCTAGTGCACCCCAACGGTGTACCCTGCGGAGCCCTTTGACCCTGCAGCTGATGCGGAAACCCTTCGCAAGGCTATGAAAGGGTTCGGCACAGATGAGAAGGCCATCATTGACGTTCTCTGTCGGCGTGGTATCGTCCAGCGTCTGGAGATCGCCGAGACCTTCAAAACTAACTATGGCAAGGTAAGATCTATTTTAAGTTGAATTTACAGTGTAACGCCTAACGAAACGTTTAAGAGTATAATAATAATAAATATTTATTTAGACCAAAACAAGTGCTCCTAAATATCGACAGTGGTTCTCTTATAATAATATATTTATATGCGTTAAACATAGAATATGTTACTTACTAATGAAAAATATAGGTTTGGAATATACATATACACTACAAGTGTAATTTTATGTCTATCAGTTGTTTTCGCACCCATAGCACTAGCTATAAATAGGTTACTATAGATTTAACCGGCCGCGCCGTGTGAAAAAAAAGGGGACTTGTGCGCTCAAAATAATCAAAATTCATATTGAAATAATTAATAATACTTTTATATTTATTTTAGTTGATTGGCATTCTATATATGAGTAATGAAAGTTATAAGTTTTTAAAGTTATTACAATAACAATGATAAGAGCTCGAAAACACGATTAGAACAATTCTTATTTCAAATAATATTATGTTTAAATTAATAATATGATAAACACACTTTTATTATTAAAAATTATGATTAACCAGTTAGTTTTAACCCGTTATCGCGTAGTTTATGACTTCACCTCACAGCTGATTCATGAGCACGTTTAATCAATTCTTCAACAAGAAAACTACATTAAAAAAATTTCATTTGCGAATAAGAATAATTCCCTGGTCAATGACCAAAATACTAACCGCGCCTCCAGAAAAATCTACAACTAATATTTATGAGTATTACCTACGGAAATTGAAAGTGGGTGTTATTATCACAAGTACATATTAATAATATTTTTTTAATGTCTGTCTGATAATACTTGCACTCTACAAGACTGCATTCAAGATTTCATTAAGGTCATATCTTATCGTGTATTTCTGGCGGTGACATATTTGCAGAATCGTAAACATACCTCGGTCTCATTACTCTTGTATAATAATAAAGAAATAGAATATCTGTCGAAATTGTTATCTTAATATAAATCATTGAATGATCTGATGTAATCCGGTAAGAGCAAATAAATTGTGTATGTAATCTTTTGGTTGACTAAATGGTAGAGAGGGCTTTAGCGACAATAATGAAATTTTTATTTCTATTCTAAATTATATTGTGTTCGCTTATGATGAATTGAAATTTATGAACTTTTTATTAAAAATTATTGTAAGTGAGGTAAACTTTCTCTCATGTTATTTAGTTTTATTTGTAGGAAAACGTACTGATTACTATTTGACACTAATGGTGGCGTGATTCACAATTGTAGGTGCATTTGATTGCAAGAATGCATTCGATACAATACTTGAACGGCGTCTGACGATTCAAATGCATTGACCTTCAACGAACCTGCTGACTGGTTATTCATTTAAATAGCTTGTTATTTGCTGAACTGTGAATGCGTTTAAAGCAATATCTAATCTTTTACATTTAGTTTGGGTTTAAAACTTGATAAAGCATCTGGACGAATGCTATTTGGAAAAAAAACATTTTTACAATTTAATGAGCGTTATATGATTTTTTTAAATTTAAAGGCAAGTTAAATATTCATAATACAAAGTTATTTAGTTAGGTAGTTAATACGTATTTTTTTTTTTATAGAAAAGGTTATATATAAGCAGTTATTTAAAGTAAAAAATTCCAATGCCAACAAAATATGACATTTCATAGGAAATTTTGTTTTGGCAGTCATGGTTATATGAAATTTCACCATTACATTATTTATATTTTGTCTTAGGATTTAATCAGCGAACTCAAGAGCGAGCTCAGTGGCAACTTGGAGAATGTGATCATTGCTCTGATGACACCTCTACCCCACTTTTACGCTAAGGAGTTGCACGATGCTGTCGCGGGGATTGGTACCGACGAGGAAGCCATCATTGAAATCCTCTGCACCCTCTCAAACTACGGAATTCGTACTATTTCTGCGTTTTATGAACAATGTAAGTTTTTGACTAGATACGGATAGATATTGAATAGAGCCTGTTCTAATTGTTTAGCCTTGTCACATAAGTGTCAGTAAAATAATGTATGTGATCTATACTTACAATTTGTCGTCGTTACGATAAAAAAACCATCATATAGTAATATAAGCAGTCCGAGCTGAAATCCATAATTCAAGGCACATCCATATACATATTTTTTTAGACAATTAGAACAACAATATGCCTTTAAAAAAACATTTATTTTATGCTAGTATCATTTTGTTTGCAGCTGTCAGTTTAAATTTGTATTGGATACAAGTGGAAATAATTTAGGCGATTACAAAGTTAGGTATTAACTACTTACCTTTAGGTTACCTTGAATGACGTAGACAAAGCATGAAATGAAAAACACGACACTATTTATAAGTAGATTAGAACTAGATCGAAGTTAGTGAATGTTGAGTTATTTTATACAAGCATTTTGCCCAGACACAATTTAATTCAAAACAATAGTTGTGCTTACTTATATAATTACTAATTGGAAAACGCTACGTTTTTAAATTATTAGCTTGCGATGTACAATAGTTGCAATTTTTATGAAATTCCTTATTAACATATGTACAGCATATTAAATGCAGTATGTGGTTAGTATGTAGGCAAAAGGTTTAGACTTACAGGTAATTTTAGTAGGCAAGGATCACGTATGTTTTAAGTAGATATACACACCCACTTAGATAATAAACGACCAAGGATATAACTAGATATATAATATAAAAGATTAGAAACAGTAATGTATAGTTGTTTGAGAGGTTTAAATCATTTTAATATCATACATTGTTAATTATATATTATTTTGAAATAATTAACAGTGTAAATTATTTGGGGTGATATTTTTTAATGTGCACCCAAAAAGCTAAATTAAGAAAATTCGTTTAATGGTTAACCATTTTTAAATAAAACACGCACCTATACAAATACCTAAGATTTAACTTATCTAGACTATTCTTGATTTCCCTTAACATGGCCGCGAATTAGGTCACAAAACGATTCTTCATTATTATTCTCAGTTAGTAGAGCCTTTGTTAATTGAACGGTGAGCCTTTGTATAGACAGCTATGTGAATGTTATTAGACCAGAGCCCGCCGTGCCCTCTGTTAGCGATATTCTTTCAATATATAATTTCAATACTTTCGAGTTAATTATGAATCAGCAAGCATGCTTTTCAATTTGCTTATGTGACTGAAGTAACTGACTGAAATATCTAGGTAGATGTTGTTTATTCATTGTATATCATAAGGATTAATATCACTCTTATATGCAATAAGTCATTCACATAAACCAAGTAAATATTTGCACTCAGGTTAAGTTCTTTATAGATAAAGCACATTTACAGACTATTGTCCCAACCGAGACCGAATAGTCATTTTTAAGCTACCCGTTTGTCCAATTATCAATTACTCATTATTATGTTAATATTTCCACATGTCACAAAACTTAACGTTACGATAAATCTACTGCAGTGCTTTATATTAGTCGTAGTTAGTTGAACTATATTATTAAAACATAATTTTCAATACAGTGTATTATCCAATTCCATACAGATTTGAGATACGGCAGATTAACATAGGACTAATTGTCGACTCTATCTTCAGTCGTGTCAGAACTACTTACTTTAAACTTATGTATTTGATAATTATTAATATCTTCTCAGTATACGGCAAGAGCTTAGAGTCTGACCTCAAAGGCGACACATCCGGCCACTTCAAGCGCCTCTGTGTGTCTCTGTGCATGGCCAACCGTGACGAGAACCAAGGCGTCGATGAAGGTTCAGCTAAGGCTGATGCCGAAGCCCTTGCGAATGCCGGCGAAGGCCAGTGGGGCACTGATGAGTCAGTCTTCAACTCCATCCTTATCACACGCTCGTATCAGCAATTGAGACAGGTTTGTTATTTAGACATCATTAAACAAGTTATCAAGGCTCAACTCAAATTATGAAAATCTAATAATCCGCGCCTAGTAGAGAGCTGATAATCCCTATGGAGAAAAATTTGTAAAGTTATTTTTAAAAATGTTTTAGCGGGAAATCGTTTTCTATTTTTCTATTCAGGAACTTTAGGACATTTAACATATATATAACGCTTGTAACATTTTATATAATAATGTTCTCCATGAACCTTGCAAACCATAATTATAATAAAAACAACTAACAATTTATTGTTGGACGTTTGTCAAGGTTACAAGTCTTAAATGTTAAGCAAATCTGGTTTTTACGAAAACACTTTTTATAATAAAAGGAAATAATGTGACTTGAGCGAAATAGAATGCAGAGCATGTTTTTCCGATGACTCATAACTCAATTGGCAATTTCCTAATTAAACCGCTCAATAATGGATCGTTTTTTGAATACAGTAATGTAATTTCAGATTTTTGCTGAGTATGAAGCGCTCGCTGGAAAAGACATCGAGGAATCTATCAAAAAGGAGTTCTCTGGAAGCGTAGAAAAGGGAATGCTTGCTATTGGTAAGTTAGAAGAAGTATTATACAAAACGATAATTACTCAAAATAATTTGCAATCATTATCTTTACTGTGACTCTTAATATATTGCAATATGCATATTAACTCACACATATCGTAGAACGTATAAATTAAATATTGTGACTACCTTTATTTCAGGTAATTTGATATATCTTTAAAATGACACAAAATAATTTTTTTTCTTAGAAATTTATTAAAGTATTACGATATTTAAAGATCAATTGCATTACTCTCTTCAACAATACAGTCGGTTGTTATTTATTTCTCTAGTGTTGCCTGAATCATAGTCTATGTTACGTGAAGGTCATACATATAATAGGAAGTCTCTCGACCTTGGATATTACCGTGATAATTTTTTAGGCAGTCTTAATTTAACAGCTCCATCATAATGCCATGATCAATTATATCATTTCTTAACTATATACATATATATAACAGTGAATGCGGGGCGGAATTTAGACTAAAACTAACTCATGTTCAACGTTTGCATATGAGTTAGTTAATTAGATATATTTATTTATTATGATCTACCAACTAAATGTACAATTCTTAATTCTAATATAACAATATTTATTTGTAAGTTGCTAAAAAAGTTTAACTATCAGGTCAAACACAAAAAAAGCAAAGTGTACCCACCATACTAAGAGTTTAGTCTAGAGCCTCCACAATAATTTTCCTAAATTTGTAGACATTGGTGCGAACTATATACTAATATATTAAATTAATGGATTTGACCCATGTCAATTATTTATTACAGTTAAGTGCGTAAAGAGCAAAGTAGGCTTCTTCGCTGAACGTTTATACTACTCCATGAAGGGGATGGGAACAAACGACAAGACCCTAATCAGAATTGTCGTCAGCCGGTCTGAAATAGACCTTGGAGATATCAAACAGGCATTCCTTGAGAAATTCGGGAAGCCCCTGGAAGACTGGATTGCGGTAAGTGTTTTCAGTGTTATACGTCTCATTTGTGTACATAATTTTGTCATTAAATAAGCGATTGCTATAGAAAAAAAAACGCTGGATAAAGCATTGCTGATCTATAAGCTGATTTTGTTGTACAGAATATATATACAAGTATGGAATGTTAAAATAGGAAGGCTGATCGAAGTATGACGGGTCACAAAAGAATTACACGTTTATACATTGTAGAATAATCTACGAAATAATAAGGCCCTTTCAATTATTTATCTATTCTGTGGTGTAATAAAAGGGTGGGTTACGGCGTGTCGACGAATAATATCATTCTGTTGTAGTATTACGTTCATAATTCGAGACTAATATTACCGAGTAAAAAAGTACAAATGGAAAATAACTATCACGCAGTTGGATGTTTTAATTTTTTGCAGATTGTGACTGTATATCAATAATAAATAACTATTAGCAATGTTAAATCCCATTTTATCTTTGGAAACATTTAACATAGTTAAACATTGAAAAAATCGCTTATTCAATGACGGTTTTGTGTTTACGAAAGAAAATTAAAATATATTTTATATTGATTTTCTTTTGTAAGAATGACATATAACAATTTTTTTTTATTATTAGCTTTAAATATGCATTCTATAGCTCTAACCAATTTAATCCGCAATTAAGTATGTTGTGTCGTGAAATAACCTCATTTAACAGCATGATTAATATAAGAATCTGACCCATATTTTCTATAGAGCAAAATGCTAATAAGCATGTATTGTTAAAGTTCTCAGAAATCATCACCAAAACATCATAGAACTTGTAGATTTTTTGCTTGATATTTCCTTACATCATCATTCTATCGTCTATTGTACCAGAAAAATATATACAGATCTATATTTAAATTACGAAAAATATCATTTTTTGTTTGTAAAAATGTATATAACACCCCTTTTTGTACAGATTGTTAAATAGTGTTAAAACAATGATCATGTTGATTACTAAAATACGTAGGTATAGTTTATAGAATAATTTAGATTATAGATTGTAAAAAAGTGATTTACAAAATTATTAGGTGACATGTGAGGGCTACATGACCAATTACGCTTCTTTTTAAATGACAGTTACAACAGATTACTAAAGTATATTATGAAGAATGCATGAATAATCGCTTTTATTGCTTAAAAAAATATATTACCTTTTAAAAATCCTTATCCTTGAGAAAAAGGGTAATTCATAAAAAAAAAAACTTACAAATTTATTTGTAAAAAAAACGTTTGGTTGATTAAAAAATGCGACTAAAACCCTAAGTATTCCCATAAATTTTGCTTACAGGGTGACACTTCCGGAGATTACAAGAAGGCCTTACTGACCCTTGTTGAATAAAGGATCGTCAACGCATGAGATAAAACCATTTATGCTCGTCAATTGTTAGGTTATAGATTAGGCTAAACGAATTCACCATAGACAAATATCTAAGTCGGGTGTAAATTTCTCAAAGATCTGTATATTTTGCTTCTCCATTATCTGTTTAATTTTGCACACGTCACAGTAGCTAACTGCTTAGATCGTGCACGGGGCTGGATTTGAAGCTTGTAGCTTGTTTTTTACAAGTAGTTGTGAATTTTTCAGGAGGACATAGGAGGTCCACTCGGTCATCTCTTATCGACTATGTGTTACTAAGACAACTCTTACAAAGAGAGCATCATAACCCCCATTAAGCTCGATTTTAAGGGATAGCTGTACCCTCATTACTTTTGGTGCATTTTAAACAAGTGATATTTAATATATTTTGTATTGTAATATTTAATCTCGAATGCACGATGTGTTTGTCTATAGAAATTATGGGCCAGTTTCTACTTATTTTGCTGTAGTTATAGTATTTTTTTAATATTGCAGGAAGACCTTACTGGTGACTTCAGGAATGTGCTAGTCACACTTTGTGCTTAAATCCTGCAAAATTTTATTTATTATAACAGAATTAAATGTTTTTGCATGTTTTATAAATCAGTCGTTGGAATAATGAATATTTTGCAGGATGATACTAAAGGGGACTACAAACGCGTGTTGCTCACCCTTGTCTCATAGGAAAATAAGAGATCTAATTTCAGTATGAAACTGCCTTAATGTTGACGTTAAAGATGTATTTGCTTGATATTTTTGTGAAAATGTTATATTTATTGGTGCTGTAGTTTTGTTTATGATGTATTTTAATATACCAATTCATTCAAATAAAACTATGTACGTTGTAAATGTATTTTTATTTATTGTTTAGTATGTACTGAAACAAATTATTTATTTTTACCCATCAGGATCACGAATACCCTCAATTGTAATCTGCAACAACATTTTAAAATCTTTTAAAGCAGGTGCTCCATAAAGTAAAATTTTGGTATTATCATTTTACCAGGCAAGTGAACACGAGGTAATCGATTCTCACCAAAGTTATTTTCATTGTTTATAAGAAATTGCTACCGGGGATTACATTTAATAATTCCTTCTTTATCCCATGGTTACCCACGCTAGTTCATAGAAATTTACAGATCCTTTGACTTTGGATTTCTAAATTTCTTTTTTCTAAGAATCAGCATTGAAAAAACATATAACCAATTCCATTCCTAGATAATTTAAGATTCAATAAAAGCACACTTCAAGCAGGATTTCGAAGATTCCCTATTTCTCAAGGATAGTCAACTTGGGATACCTCCTTTCTAACACAAAAATAATCAAATCTGTTCATAACAGTCCAACAAAGTTTAAAAACAAGGACACAAAACGACGTGTTACATATTTGTCGAATTGAGAAACCTTCACTTTTTTTGATATCAGTTAAAACATTAAAAATGTAAATTATTAATAATTTATAATAAACACTTAAGGAAAATGACGGTGCACAAATGTTATAATTGTGCCCGTCAATAGAAGAAATACAGCAAAAATTTAATACCTTGAACTTTCCAACCCCCTCCGGTGAGTTATTACTCTTCACAAGGGCCGCCATTCTCACATTTTGTAAAGGATTCGGCGTTGACAATAAAACCCTTTTATTACATCTATGAGCCCACGCATCACCAAATGCACCAACTAGGGCACCAGTTGATAAACCTATTCGTGTGCTCATTTCGTTGGTTATTACTATCTAAAAAAAGGTCTTTATGAATTAAACAATTTCATTAATGTTTCTATCCTCACTATTTTTACAGCTTTAATTACCCAAAGGTTAATTAAATTTGTATAGCAAATATTTGAGTATAAACCGTAGTAAGGCTAGAAAACCAATCAAGCATAAATAAAATCGATGGCCTAAGTGATATGAAAGATTTTCCTTCTTTTAATGTAACACAAAATTAATTCACTTACTGCAACTTGATTTTCTACTGCAATCCTTTGTAATACTGCAAATAGTCGAAATAAAACACCAGTTCGTTGTTTGTTTGTAATACCATCTTTAAATGGGAATGTTATTGAATCTATCACTATTAGCCGTACCTATAAAAAGTGTGTTACAGAGTTGAGGGTGCTTACGTTAAGTAAAGGGTTCCTGTGGTTCAATAAATTCAGGTTTTATTTTCATATAATAGGTTCAATCCCAAGAAATATTATTAGTATGACTTAATTAATTAAAGGTACTTCAATACTATCAATTGTGTTCTAACACAGCACCACACCTCAAATCTTGACATTATCTGTCTCAAAAACCAAATCATGATATTTTTGTCAATAGTTTAAATATAAAAACTTACATTCGGTCTTTGGGTAATTAGTTGTGGCAAATTGTAAATCAAACTGCAAAATTTTTCCAAACCAAATGCATTGACATAATGCAATCTGTTCAAATGATCTCTTTCACTGGAGGTTTTTGGATTATCTAATAGAGTCCTACACTTATCCATACTT